>CM023197.1:6545016-6688481 GCA_013167095.2 Daphnia sinensis
GATTCTACGTAACCGGAAGTAAAAAGAAAAACCGGAAGTAAAAAGAAAAAACCGGAAGTAAAAAGAAAAAACCGGAAGTAATGAGAATTTCGTCTGTTTTAATGCATTCTCAAAGGTGAATGAGTATTTGCTATTTTTCTATGCTTTAACTTTTGAAAAAAGGTGACAAATTGCTAACTTTTTAACTATACGTCAGAGAACACTGGGGAAGGTCTAGATCGACGCAGAATCTAATAATAAGAAGGATTCTATGTAACCAGAAGTAACGTGAAAAACCGGAAGTAAATAGAAAAAACCGAAAGTAATGGGGATTTCGTCTGTTTTAATGCATTCTCAAAGGTGAATGAGTATTTGCCATTTTTCTATGCTTTAACTTTGGAAAAAAGGTGACAAATTGCTATCTTTTGAACTATTCGTCGGAGAACACTGGGAAGGGTCTAGATCGACGCAGAATCTCAAAATTAGTTGATTTCTATGTATTTAAATATAAAAAATTATGAGACACTTAACAAATCGCTATTTTAGTCAAATTCTTTGCATTTAAGTATCAAAATCTCATAAATGCATCAGTAATTGCTATAAATCTGTTAAGAACTTTGGAAAAAAGGAGACAAATTGCTAACTTTTGAACTATACGTCGGAGAACACTGGGGAAGGTCTAGATCGAAGCAGAATCTCATAATTAGTAGGAATCTACGTAACCAGAAGTAACGTGACAAACCGGAAGTAAATAGAAAAAACTGGAAGTAATGGGAATTTCGTCTGTTTTTATGCATTCTCAAAGGTGAATGAGTATTTGCCATTTTTCTATGCTTAAACTTTGGAAAAAAGGTGACAAATTGCTACCTTTTGAACAGTACGTCGGAGAACACTGGGGGAGGCCTAGATCGACGCAGAATCTCAAAATTAGTTAATTTCTATGTATTTAAATATAAAAAATTATGAGACACTTTAGAAATCACTATTTTAGTCAAATTCTTCGCATTTAAGTATCAAAATCTCATAAATGCATCAGTAATTGCTATAACTCTTTTAAGAACTTTGGAAAAAAGGAGACAAATTGCTTTCTTTTGAACTATACGTCGGAGAACACTGGGGAAGGTCTAGATCGAAGCAGAATCTCATAATTAGTAGGATTCTACGTAACCGGAAGTAAAAAGAAAAACCGGAAGTAAAAAGAAAAAACCGGAAGTAAAAAGAAAAAACCGGAAGTAATGAGAATTTCGTCTGTTTTAATGCATTCTCAAAGGTGAATGAGTATTTGCTATTTTTCTATGCTTTAACTTTTGAAAAAAGGTGACAAATTGCTAACTTTTTAACTATACGTCAGAGAACACTGGGGAAGGTCTAGATCGACGCAGAATCTAATAATAAGAAGGATTCTATGTAACCAGAAGTAACGTGAAAAACCGGAAGTAAATAGAAAAAACCGAAAGTAATGGGGATTTCGTCTGTTTTAATGCATTCTCAAAGGTGAATGAGTATTTGCCATTTTTCTATGCTTTAACTTTGGAAAAAAGGTGACAAATTGCTATCTTTTGAACTATTCGTCGGAGAACACTGGGAAGGGTCTAGATCGACGCAGAATCTCAAAATTAGTTGATTTCTATGTATTTAAATATAAAAAATTTAACAAATCGCTATTTTAGTCAAATTCTTTGCATTTAAGTATCAAAATCTCATAAATGCACCAGTAATTGCTATAAATCTGTTAAGAACTTTGGAAAAAAGGAGACAAATTGCTAACTTTTGAACTATACGTCGGAGAACACTGGGGAAGGTCTAGATCGAAGCAGAATCTCATAATTAGTAGGAATCTACGTAACCAGAAGTAACGTGACAAACCGGAAGTAAATAGAAAAAACTGGAAGTAATGGGAATTTCGTCTGTTTTTATGCATTCTCAAAGGTGAATGAGTATTTGCCATTTTTCTAAGCTTAAACTTTGGAAAAAAGGTGACAAATTGCTACCTTTTGAACAGTACGTCGGAGAACACTGGGGGAGGCCTAGATCGACGCAGAATCTCAAAATTAGTTAATTTCTATGTATTTAAATATAAAAAATTATGAGACACTTTAGAAATCACTATTTTAGTCAAATTCTTCGCATTTAAGTATCAAAATCTCATAAATGCATCAGTAATTGCTATAACTCTTTTAAGAACTTTGGAAAAAAGGAGACAAATTGCTTTCTTTTGAACTATACATCGGAGAACACTGGGGAAGGTCTAAATCGAAGCAGAATCTCATAATTAGTAGGATTCTACGTAATCGGAAGTAAAAAGAAAAACCGGAAGTAAAAAGAAAAAACCGGAAGTAATGAGAATTTCGTCTGTTTTAATGCATTCTCAAAGGTGAATGAGTATTTGCCATTTTTCTATGCTTTAACTTTGGAAAAAAGGTGACAAATTGCTAACTTTTGAACTATACGTCAAAGAACACTGGGGAAGGTCTAGATCGACGCAGAATCTAATAATAAGTAGGATTCTATGTAACCGGAAGTAACGTGACAAACCGGAAGTAAATAGAAAAAACTTGAAGTAATGGGAATTTCGTCTGTTTTTATGCATTCTCAAAGGTGAATGAGTATTTGCCATTTTTCTATGCTTTAACTTTTGAAAAAAGGTGACAAATTGCTATCTTTTGAACTATTCGTCGGAGAACACTGGGAAGGGTCTATATCGACGTAGAATCTCAAAATTAGATGATTTCTATGTATTTAAAAGTAAAAACGTCAAGAAACGCTTGAGAAATCGCTATTTCAGTCAAATTCTAAGCATTTAGCTATCAAATCTCAAAAATGCATGAGTAATCACTATTTCTCTGTGAAAACTTTGGAAAAAGGTGACAAATTGCTATCTTTTGAACTATTCGTCAGAGAACACTGGGGAAGGTCTAGATCGACGCAGAATCTAAAATTAGTAGAATTCTCAGTAACCGGAAGTAACGTGAAAAACCGGAAGTAAATAGAAAAAACCGGAAGTAATAGGAATTTCGTCTGTTTTTATACATTCTCAAAGGTGAATGAGTATTTGCCATTTTTCTATGCTTTAACTGTGGAAAAAAGGTGACAAATTGCTAACTTTTGAACTATACGTCAGAGAACACTGGGGAAGGTCTAGATCGACGCAGAATCTAATAATTAGTAGGATTCTATGTAACCGGAAGTAACGTGAAAACCGGAAGTAAATAGAAAAAACCGGAAGTCATGGGAATTTCGTCTGTTTTTATGCATTCTCAAAGGTGAATGAGTATTTGCCATTTTTCTATGCTTTTACTGTGGAAAAAAGGTGACAAATTGCTAACTTTTGAACTATACGTCAGAGAACACTGGGGAAAGTCTAGATCGACGCAGAATCTAATAATGAGTAGGATTCTATGTAACCGGAAGTAACATGAAAAACCGGAAGTAAATAGAAAAAACCGAAAGTCATGGGAATTTCGTCTGTTTTTATGCATTCTCAAAGGTGAATGAGTATTTGCCATTTTTCTATGCTTTAACTTTGGAAAAAAGGTGACAAATTGCTAACTTTTGAACTATACGTCAGAGAACACTGAGGAAGGTCTAGATAGACGCAGAATCTAATAATTAGTAGGATTCTATGTAACCGGAAGTAACGTGAAAAACCGGAAGTAAATAGAAAAAACCGGAAGTCATGGGAATTTCGTCTGTTTTTATGCATTCTCAAAGGTGAATGAGTATTTGCCATTTTTCTATGCTTTAACTTTTGAAAAAGGTGACAAATTGCTATCTTTTGAACTATTACTCAGAGAACACTGGGGAAGGTCTAGATCGACGCAGAATCTCAAAATTAGTTGATTTCTATGTATTTAAATATAAAAAATTATGAGACACTTTAGAAATCACTATTTTAGTCAAATTCTTCGCATTTACGTATCAAAATCTCATAAATGCATCAGTAATTGCTATAACTCTTTTAAGAACTTTGGAAAAAAGGAGACAAATTGCTAACTTTTGAACTATACGTCGGAGAACACTGGGGAAGGTCTAGATCGACGCAGAATCTAATAATTAGTAGGATTCTATGTAACCGGAAGTAACGCGAAAAACCGGAAGTCATGGGAATTTCGTCTGTTTTTATGCATTCTCAAAGGTGAATGAGTATTTGCCATTTTTCTATGCTTTAACTTTTGAAAAAGGTGACAAATTGCTATCTTTTGAACTATTCGTCAGAGAACACTGGGGAAGGTCTAGATCGACGCAGAATCTCAAAATTAGTTGATTTCTATGTATTTAAATATAAAAAATTATGAGACACTTTAGAAATCACTATTTTAGTCAAATTCTTCGCATTTAAGTATCAAAATCTCATAAATGCATCAGTAATTGCTATAACTCTTTTAAGAACTTTGGAAAAAAGGAGACAAATTGCTAACTTTTGAACTATACGTCGGAGAACACTGGGGAAGGTCTAGATCGAAGCAGAATCTCATAATTAGTAGGATTCTACGTAACCGGAAGTAAAAAGAAAAAACCGAAAGTAAAAAGAAAAAACCGTAAGTAATGGGAATTTCGTCTGTTTTTATGCATTCTCAAAGGTGAATGAGTATTTGCCATTTTTCTATGCTTTAACTTTGAAAAAAAGGTGACAAATTGCTATCTTTTGAAGAGTACGTCGGAGAACACTAGGGAAGGTCTAGATCGACGCAGAATCTCAAAATTAGTTGATTTCTATGTATTTAAATATAAAAAATTATGAGACGAATGAGAAATCGCTATTTTAGTCAAATTCTACGCATTTAACTATCAAAATATTCTGTTTTTATGCATTCTCAAAGGTGAATGAGTATTCGCCATGGAATGGTCTAGATCGACGCAGAATCTCAAAATCAGTCAGTGTCTATGTATTAAATATAAAAATCTCAAAGATGAATGAGTAATCCCTATTTCTATGTTTAGAACTTTGGAAAAAAGAAAATAGAGCCATTGGGACTTAGAAAAATTGTCATCATCACCACCATCGGGCATCCCGACTCCATCGCCGGCCCGGTAAGAAACACGACCATTTTTAAAATTTTTTCACCTACTTCTAACCCTCTATGAAATTATCCATTTAGACCTGAAGACGCTGCCGTTGCAGAAATTACTGACCCAAACGGATTACAGGTAAGCTCTTCTCGCGTATACTTTCAATTACTTTTTGTGTTTCACTTCCGTTTATTACAAAATGAACATTTCGTGGTTGTGAAAAGTGTCTCGCTGATGAGGAAGGTCGTTTAACCAATAACCAAAACGAAATCAAGGTTTAATTTTGATCATGTCGCGTGATTTTTGGTGAAGCCGCGGAGCGCGACGCAATGAAGCCCAACACTAGGTTTGCTTGCATTCGGCCCCGGCGCAAATATGAGTTGACCTACTAACAACGGAATGTAACTGGTGTGAGACAGAAAAATGTAATCAAGTGTCAAAAAAATCAATCAAGTGCTTAGCGAACCATTTTTTCTATTTTCTCAGTAACTAAAAGTCCAAGTTTGCAAACCAAAACTTGTAACATCTCATTCGAATATTTATGCATCTTTAAAATAAGAACTATAGATTGAAATTAAGGAAATGTCTATCGGCGATGGAAATGTTAATTGAAAACATTTTCGTTTTACAATGCGAAAATTGCTTTCACATTTGGAATTGTCTCCACCCGTCTTTTTCGATACGCAATAAAACAACAAGTGGATTTGATAACGCCAATAATATCTGTACTTGGCATTTCATGGAGAGTCCACATTCGATTGGAACGACTAATAAATGCATAAATATAAGGAAGGGAAATATTCATGTTGCAACGAAGACTGCTAAATAAAACATAATATATAATTGTCCCATAAGTAGAATTCGATCTTTTAATTCGTTTGCATTCCACTGAAAATCTCGAATACTGGACGCAGAACAATAGATACCAACGAGTCACAAGCGCAAGACTTTACCATTGAGCTAATCGGGTATTTCATAAATGAAAATCCAAACTAGCCATTCAAACCATCTACGATACCGATACACCGATGTATCGACGATACGCCAATACTCCAATACAATATATCAAGTATCTTTAGAATTTTGAGTGCTTAAATACCTCCTACCGCGCTTGCGTTACCGCAACCGCGGTGTCGATGGAGCCGTAAACTCGACATCGTTTTCCATATATAGAGGAGCCACCTCCTCGAAAATGGAACGAAAAATTTTCTAAGTCCCTACGGCTCTCGAAGTTGAGCCGGACGGCCGTTGGTGGCCTTGCTACCGCCCGGTGTATTCAAGAAGTCGGTAGGTGATGATGATGAAAATGTTCCTAAGTCCCGATGGCTCTATTTTCTCTGTTTTCCAAAGTTCTAAACATAGAAATAGGGATTACTCTTTCATCTTTGACCGTTTGATCCAAAATAAATTACACTACCTTTTGCTATATAGGAGCCTGTACCAAACATCAAAAGGGCAGGAGGGAGGGAAACTTGGAGGTGGCGGGAATCGAACCTGGGGAAACTACAATACAAGGGAGTGGCGATAACCACTGTGCCAGGACCGCACATCCCAACCAAAATTTTCTTAGGCGGTTATCTGGTTAAATACCTACAAGTGTGAGTTTTTTGAGAAAATATCCAGAATGGGACTTAGAAAGGCTTTCGAGAAAGCAAGACAAATAGATAGGTATACCCTGATTTACGGTAATAGTAGAGATAGGGAGAGCGTACCCGGGTAGATGAAATAGGTCACATACTTTTATGGCCAATGGGCAAAACACATAAAGGAAATCCTACCGAGGCACTATGAAGCAATTCGTTCTTCCATACAGGTCCATGATGGGGAGAACCCGCTACTGATGGAACCACCTAGAAAAGCATTTCGGGTGGATCGACCATTAGGGTCGATACTAGGACCTACTTTCAAAAAATAGAGTCTAGAAAACAAATTAAAGGAAACTTGGTTAACTCTACGGCTCCACCGACACCGCGGTTGCTTTACGCTAAGAACTCCGCTTTGTACACCAAGCTCCTTTACTACACTTCATTGTAATGACCCTTCCCCGAGGACATTTCACCGTCAAGATCCGGGGCGCAGATCCTGCCGACTACTTTGTCCCATGGTTCAGGTGCCGATCATCTCCGCAACCTTCGTGGTTTGCCCCCCGCAGCTTTCGCCACGAGCCCACTAAGATCACTTTAACAACCGACCGAACATACAATACGACCACCTTTCGATGACCGCTCTAAGAGGCACCCCCGAGTATCGAACCACTGCTCGAATTGGACTTGTTTTAGTAAGCACACTTGCTAACCGCTACACCGACTCGGGTTGAGATACGAGGCTGTTTTTTGGCTAATTATACTTACCTCATCATTGCATAATTAATCAAAAGGTCATAAACTCCTTCCAGATAGTTGTCTTAACCGAGTATCGAACCACGGCCCGACTAGGCTCGTATCAGCACGCCGCCATGCTAACCACTACACCAACATGAGTTTGGATATACGATTATTTTTCTGCTACTATTGCATATTTCATTCAGGTTTTTGTAAAATTTGTTGCGCGAGGTATGCTAGTTAATTTGTTGGTCTTGGCCACTAGTCAGACGCCTTAGCCGTTCGGCTACATTCGCTAATAATTAATTCGCAAAAATCTTAGTTTACTTCGTTAAAAAATTGTCAGACACCTAATGTTAAGTTAAGTTACATTTAAAACCTACAAGAATGTTCTATTTAGAAAGCTTTTTGACAAAACTCCGGGAACTGGGGGGTTATAACCTTTTTTCACAAAAACCAAAGTTTCTCAATTACTGTTTTATCACCCATAAAAATATTGGAGAATACCCTTGGATAAAGTGTCGGGTGTTTAAATTTATTTTGGATCAAACGTCTATCCATGTTATTTGATTTGGATCAAACGTCGGGGTCTATAAATGCCCTTGGATCAATTATGGGGTGTTTAAATTTAATTTGGATCAAACGTCTATCCATGTTATTTGATTTGAATCAAACGTCGGGGTCTTTAAATGCCCTTGGATCAATTATGGGGTGTTTAAATTTAATTTGGATCAAACGTCTATCCATGTTATTTGATTTGAATCAAACGTCGGGGTCTTTAAATGCCCTTGGATCAAGTGTCGGGTGTTTAAATTTAATTTTGATCAAACGTCGGGGTCTTTAAATGCCCTTGGATCAAGTGTCAGGTGTTTATATTCAATTTGGATCAAACGTCGATATCTGTAAATGAATTTGGATCAAGTGTAGCGAATTATGAATTTTGAAAAGCATAATAATAATAGTGACTCTCCACAAATTATTTTCACAAATGAAAAGTTAAGGGAATTAGCATTGGCTGGACCGAGCCGGCCGAGCTAGGGGTGGAGACGTTTTGGATCATGTGTCGTGTTCTTTGGATCAAAAGGAAAAAACAGATTGGATCATTTGCCTATTGGATCAAAAGACATCTGGACCCTTTTTGATGTATACCTTCATATAGATAAATATATATTGATTGGATGAATATATTTCCACCAATTAATTATTCCTTATGAGAAAGTTATATATTTTGGAATAATTTAACTTAAATCTAATTAATGAAATTTTTGAAATTGTCACGCTTTCTGAAAAACCTCCGCATTGTTTTGTAATGAAGATTTTTCCTTACTATGTATCGATTTATTCCCTTCTATTAACTTTCCTTATAGATAATTCTTTGGGACATGTGGTTTTTTAAATTCCTCTAATTAAAATTTTTTACAATTTTTTGCGTCATTCGCAAATCCTCCAACCCCATATTTTTGAAACATCAATTGCCACTTACGGTAGTAGATAAGACTGTTGGCGAAATATACCGAGATGGATGCGCCCATCACGGTTCCACTGAGTTGGTGGTACCATCCGCTATTCTGGAATTGTAAGTAGTTATTTTTCAGAATTAATGAGCTATGCTTGTGGCAGGCTTGCGCTTGTTTTCACCGACCCTCATTCGACTTTCTCGCCGGTCCTCAAACGCTCAGGCGCCGCCTGAAAATTGCTCCAAGAGCCATCGGGACATTGAAGAATTTTCAACATTTTCACCTTCCGGCATCACGACTATTTCGCCGGCCCTTAAACGCCCAGGCACTTAAACGCCCAGGCACCGCTTAATGTGAGCTCCAAGAGCCATCGAGACGTAGAAGAATTTTCATCATTTTCACCATCTGACATCACGACCATTTCACCGGCCCTCAAACGCCCAAGCACCGCCCAATGTAAGCTCGGAGAGCCATCGGGACTTAGAAAAATTTTCATCATCGACGAGTTTACCCATCATAACAAAAGTTAGCCAGACACACAGGAAAGCACCGAATACTCAAGCACACATTCCCATGTGACTAAGCCACTCAGGTGCATACACTTAGTAGCGCCACTGAAACAATCAGTTGCATTTCGCTAAGCATTCCACTTAGTGTATGATCTTATACTGCACCACACTTTCTTCCACAAGGAGCTCGACATCGACAGACCCGGGGCACAGATCCGCACAACGGTACCTCACTCGTTTCCGATGCCAACTATTTCCGTTCACCAAGTGGTTTGCCCCTTAAAGCCAGACGCTTTAAGCCCACAAAGATCCCTTCCACAGCTGACTACAGTGTGTTCACCTCTGATACAAGAGTACCTACGTACAGTACAAGAGATCCTAGGACTTAAACCTAGGCCCCGCAGGTTGTTTGCATTGGAAACTTACACTTCGTAACCACTACACCAACCTGGAGTGATTTTCGCTAGAATTTGTCAACTACTTATAATTAACACCGAAGTCTTACATTACATTTATATATGTGAACTTATATGTTATTATATACTTATTATAAATGAACTTACTGTTTTTTTGGAAGTATTGTAATTGAGAGATTTTACGAAACATTCTAACATGACAGGGTGCCACCGATTAGTGGTAGTAAAGAGGAAAACCAAAAGTAGTTGGAATTAAAGGAATTTTAGTCAAATTCTATGAATTTAAATATAAAAATCTCAGAGATGCATGAGAAATCGCTATTTTAGTCAGATTCTAGTCATTTTAATAAAAAACTCTTAAAGGTGAATGAGTAATCGCTATTTTTCTATGCTTGAACTTTAGAAAAAAGGTGACAAATTGCTAACTTTAAAACTAAACGTCAGAGTACACTGGGGAGGGTCTAGATCGAAGCAGAATCTCAAAATTAGTAGGATTCTACGTAACCGGAAGTAACGTGAAAAACCAGAAGTAACGAGAAAAAAACCGAAAGTAATGGGAATTTTGTCTGTTTTTATGCATTCTCAAAGGTGAATGAGTATTTGCCATTTTTCTATGCTTTAACTTTTGAAAAAAGGTGACAAATTGCTATCTTTTGAACTATTCGTCGGAGAACACTGGGAAGATCGACGTAGAATCTCAAAATTAGATGATTTCTATGTATTTAAAAGTAAAAAAGTCAAGAAACGCTTGAGAAATCGCTATTTCAGTCAAATTCTAAGCATTTAGCTATCAAATCTCAAAAATGCATGAGTAATCGCTATTTCTCTGTGAAAACTTTGGAAAAAGGTGACAAATTGCTATCTTTTGAACTATTCGCCAGAGAACACTGGGGAAGGTCTAGATCGACGCAGAATCTCAAAATTAGTTGATTTCTATGTATTAAAATATAAAAAATTATGAGACACTTTAGAAATCGCTATTTTAGTCAAATTCTTCGTATTTAAGTATCAAAATCTCATAAATGCATCAGTAATTGCTATAACTCTGTTAAGAACTTTGGAAAAAAGGAGACAAATTGCTTTCTTTTGAACTATACGTCGGAGAACACTGGGGAAGGTCTAGATTGAAGCAGAATCTCATAATTAGTAGGATTCTACGTAACCAGAAGTAACGTGACAAACCGGAAGTAAATAGGAAAAACCGGAAGTTATGGGAATTTCGTCTGTTTTTATGCATTCTCAAAGGTGAATGAGTATTTGCCATTTTTCTATGCTCTAACTTTGGAAAAAAGGTGACAAATTGCTAACTTTTGAACTAAACGTCGGAGAACACTGGGGAAGGTCTAGATCGACGCAGAATCTAATAATTAGTAGAATTCTCAGTAACCGGAAGTAACGTAAAAACCGGAAGTAAATAGAAAAAACCGGAAGTAATAGGAATTTCGTCTGTTTTTATGCATTCTCAAAGGTGAATGAGTATTTGCCATTTTTCTATGCTTTAACTTTGGAAAAAAGGTGACAAATTGCTAACTTTTGAACTATATGTCAGAGAACACTGGGGAAGGTCTAGATCGACGCAGAATCTAATAATAAGTAGGATTCTATGTAACCGGAAGTAACGTGAAAAACCGGAAGTAAATAGAAAAAACCGGAAGTAATGGGAATTTGGTGAGAAAGTCGAGATTCCGGTAGGCAAAGATGATCCCTGCGGCTCTCGGTGTTGAGCCAGGCGGCGGCCGATTGCCGAGCTCCCGCCTGGGTGTGTCCGAGAAGCCGGTAGGTAAAAATGATGAAAATTTTTCTAAGTCCCTACGGCTCTCGGTGGAGCCGGGCGGCTGCCGATTGCCGAGCTCCCGCCTGGGTGTGTCCGAGAAGCCGGTAGGTAAAAATGATGAAAATTTTTCTTAGTCCCTACGGCTCTCGGTGATGAGCCTGGCGATGGCCGATGGCCGAGCTCCCGCCTGGGTGTGTCCGAGGAGCCGGTAGGTAAAAATGTTGAAAATTTTTCTTAGTCCCTACGGCTCTCGGTGGAGCTGGGCGGCTGCCGATGGCCGAGCTCCCGCCTGGGTGTGTCCGAGAAGCCGGTAGGTAAAAATGATGAAAATTTTTCTTAGTCCCTACGGCTCTCGGTGATGAGCACGGCGGCGGCGGATGGCCGAGCTCCCGCCTGGGTGTGTCCGAGAAGCCGGTAGGTAAAAATGATGAAAATTTTTCTTAGTCCCTACGGCTCTCGGTGGAGCCGGGCGGCTGCCGATGGCCGAGCTCCCGCCTGGGTGTGTCCGAGAAGCCGGTAGGTAAAAATGCTGAATATTTTTCTTAGTCCCGATGGCTCTCTGAGCTTACATCGGGCGGCGCCTGGGCGTTTGAGGGCCGGCGAGAAAGTCGAGATGCCGTAAGGCAAAGATAATGAAAATTTTTTATGTTCCTACGGCTCTCGGTGTTGAGCCGGGCGGCGGCCGATGACCGAGCTTCCGCCTGGATGTGTCCGAGAAGCCGGTAGGTAAAAATGATGAAAATTTTTCTTAGTCCCTACGGCTCTCGGTGGAGCTGGGCGGCTGCCGATGGCCGAGCTCCCGCCTGGGTGTGTCCGAGAAGCCGGTAGGTAAAAATGATGAAAATTTTTCTTAGTCCCTACGGCTCTCGGTTTTAAGCCGGGCTGTGGCCGATGGCCGAGCTCCCGCCTGGGTGTGTCCGAGAAGCCGGTAGGTAAAAATGATGAAAATTTTTCCTAGTCCCGATGGCTCTCTGAGCTTACATCAGCGGTGCCTGGGCGTTTGAGGGCCGGTGAGAAAGTCGAGATGCCGGTAGGAAAAGATGGTCCCTGTGGCTCTCGGTGTTGAGCGGGGCGGCGGCCGATTGCCGAGCTCCCGCCTGGGTGTGTCCGTGAAGCAAGACTCATTTTCCTTGGCTAAGAGAAATACGTAATTATTTATTTAAAAACTTCAATAAAGGTTTTAAAAAGTTCGGTAAAAGTCTAACCAAGGAAACACAAAAGTTGAATAGTAATCAAGAAAATTTAGCGGATACTGGGTAGGAAATGAGTCATAGGTGTCAGCAGTAACGATTATTTTACCGAAAATGCCTTGCACAATGCGTTAGCAACGCAAAAGAAACTGTTTTGAAGCCTGCATTTTAGCAAAGATGGCTAAATAGCATTGATTTCGGCCTAATTTGAAGAACAACACGATTTCTTTTGATCGCAACTTAAGTTCCGTAATTCAATAAGTTTACAAGTTTAACTAAATTTTACAACCATGTGCTTGTCTCTATCATTATCTAAAATGTTTTATCTGAGCTGTATTAAGAAGTTGAAAATGAACAATAATGTGGTTAAATTTTTGAAATCGACCAAGAAACGACAAAGTTACAACTGATCAAACCATTCAACTTTTACTACCGTACTTTTGTTCATGTAAAAGAATATAAGTGACACTTTCTTGTTCAAAGCAAGCGATGGATAAACACTGCCTGTGCTGTCTGAGGTTGACAAATGTTAGTTGTTGATTAATCAGCAGCGCGAATTTTCGATGCGGTATGAGATATGTCATGACTCATGACCTATTATATACAAGAGGGTGTAAGGCACTCTCATAAAACCTGAATGTGTGGTAGGCTATTCTGTAGGCATTACATCGCATCAGGAAGAATGTGTGCCGTGTATCGCTAGGTGTGTGATAAGTGCGTTAGAATGAATTAACAAATTTAATTTAATGTAGAAAATTGGTAGTTTTCTATAGCAGTCGGGTTAACAAATTTTAGATAAATATGTAACAATATGGTATTATGTACTTGTCTCTATCATTATCTAAAATGTTTTATCTGAGCTGTATTAAGAAGTTGAAAACCAACAATTTCGTGGTTAAATGTTTGAAATCGACTAAGAAACGACAAAGTTACAACTGATCAAACCATTCAACTTTTACTACCGTACTTTTGTTCATGTAAAAGAATATAAGTGACACTTTCTGGTACAAGTCAAGCGATTGAAAAACACTGCCTGTGCTGTCTGAGGTTGACAATTGATTGTTGTTGATTAATCAGCAGCGCGAATATTCGATGCGGCATGAGATTTGTCATGACCTATTATATACAAGAGGGTGTAAGGCACTCGCATAAAACCTTAATGTGTGGTAGGCTATTCTGTAGTCATTACATCGCATCAGGAAGAATGTGTGCGGTGTAGGACTAGTTGTGTGATAAGTGCGTTTGAATGAATTAGCAAAATTAATCTAATGTAGAAGGTTGGGAGTTTTGTATAGCAGTAGGGATAACAAATTGTAGATAAATATGTAACAATATGGTGTTAGAATTAGTATGCAATAAAATGTGTGTTTTAAACTTACATACAAATTTTGTTGTTCAAAAGTAAGCAACTGAATTCATAATCACCCATAAATAAAACATATGCTAATGCAAAACTATTTCACAGTTCAAACTTATTTGCATATTTATTCCTTTTTTTCATCAAAAACGAGGTAATTAACTCATTTACCTTGGCTAAGAGAAATACGTAAATTATTTATTTAAAAACTTCAATTAAGGTTTTAAAAAGTTCGGTAAAAGTCTAACCAAGGAAACACAAAACTTGAATAGTAATCAAGAAAATTTAGCGGATACTGGGTAGGAAATGAGTCATAGGTGTCAGCAGTAACGATTATTTTACCGAAAATGTCTTGCACAATGCGTTAGCAACGCAAAAGAAACTGTTTTGAAGCCTGCATTTTAGCAAAGATGGCTAAATAGCATTGATTTCGGCCTAATTTGAAGAACAACACGATTTCTTTTGATCGCAACTTAAGTTCCGTAATTCAATAAGTTTACAAGTTTAACTAAATTTTACAACCATGTGCTTGTCTCTATCATTATCTAAAATGTTTTATCTGAGCTGTATTAAGAAGTTGAAAATGAACAATAATGTGGTTAAATTTTTGAAATCGACCAAGAAACGACAAAGTTACAACTGATCAAACCATTCAACTTTTACTACCGTACTTTTGTTCATGTAAAAGAATATAAGTGACACTTTCTTGTTCAAAGCAAGCGATGGATAAACACTGCCTGTGCTGTCTGAGGTTGACAATTGATAGTTGTTGATTAATCAGCAGCGCGAATTTTCGATGCGGTATGAGATTTGTCATGACTCATGACCTATTATATACAAGAGGGTGTAAGGCACTCTCATAAAACCTGAATGTGTGGTAGGCTATTCTGTAGGCATTACATCGCATCAGGAAGAATGTGTGCCGTGTATCGCTAGGTGTGTGATGAGTGCGTTAGAATGAATTAACAAATTTAATGTAATGTAGAATATTGGTAGTTTTCTATAGCAGTCGGGTTAACAAATTTTAGATAAATATGTAACAATATGGTATTATGTACTTGTCTCTATCATTATCTAAAATGTTTTATCTGAGCTGTATTAAGAAGTTGAAAACCAACAATTTCGTGGTTAAATGTTTGAAATCGACTAAGAAACGACAAAGTTACAACTGATCAAACCATTCAACTTTTACTACCGTACTTTTGTTCATGTAAAAGAATATAAGTGACACTTTCTGGTACAAGTCAAGCGATTGAAAAACACTGCCTGTGCTGTCTGAGGTTGACAATTGATAGTTGTTGATTAATCAGCAGCGCGAATATTCGATGCGGCATGAGATTTGTCATGACCTATTATATACAAGAGGGTGTAAGGCACTCGCATAAAACCTTAATGTGTGGTAGGCTATTCTGTAGTCATTACATCGCATCAGGAAGAATGTGTGCGGTGTAGGACTAGTTGTGTGATAAGTGCGTTTGAATGAATTAGCAAAATTAATCTAATGTAGAAGGTTGGGAGTTTTGTATAGCAGTAGGGATAACAAATTGTAGATAAATATGTAACAATATGGTGTTAGAATTAGTATGCAATAAAATGTGTGTTTTAAACTTACATACAAATTTTGTTGTTCAAAAGTAAGCAACTGAATTCATAATCACCCATAAATAAAACATATGCTAATGCAAAACTATTTCACAGTTCAAACTTATTTGCATATTTATTCCTTTTTTTCATCAAAAACGAGGTAATTAACTCATTTACCTTGGCTAAGAGAAATACGTAAATTATTTATTTAAAAACTTCAATTAAGGTTTTAAAAAGTTCGGTAAAAGTCTAACCAAGGAAACACAAAACTTGAATAGTAATCAAGAAAATTTAGCGGATACTGGGTAGGAAATGAGTCATAGGTGTCAGCAGTAACGATTATTTTACCGAAAATGCCTTGCACAATGCGTTAGCAACGCAAAAGAAACTGTTTTGAAGCCTGCATTTTAGCAAAGATGGCTAAATAGCATTGATTTCGGCCTAATTTGAAGAACAACACGATTTCTTTTGATCGCAACTTAAGTTCCGTAATTCAATAAGTTTACAAGTTTAACTAAATTTTACAACCATGTGCTTGTCTCTATCATTATCTAAAATGTTTTATCTGAGCTGTATTAAGAAGTTGAAAACCAACAATTTCGTGGTTAAATGTTTGAAATCGACTAAGAAACGACAAAGTTACAACTGATCAAACCATTCAACTTTTACTACCGCACCTTTGTTCATGCAAAAGAATATATTAGTGACACTTTCTTGTTTCAGATAAGCGGTGGACAGATCTGTCTATTCCGTCTGAGATTGACAAATGATAGTTGTTGATTAATCAGCAGAACGAAATTTTGATGAGGCATGAGATTTCTTATGACCTATAATATGTAAGAGGGTGTAATGTACTCTCATAAATTCGCCATGTGTGATTCTGAATGAATGTACCCGTCTAGTTACTAATGGGCTCGGTTCTGGCTAAATGTTATGCTGTGAACGTATAATTAAATGCCCGATTCCCAAGCAAAACCCGAATTTCCACGATCTATTTGTCCCATGATGACCATCAACAGCATTTTACAGGAAACAACAAGGATAGCTGGTCCCCCTCAACTTAAAATCAGAGTTTCATAAACAATGACTTGAAAAGAGCTGGAGGTGTCCGCAAAACGTTGGCGGACGAAGAATCTTTTAAAGATGAAGTTGAACGCAACGTCGGTTATGACGATCTCCGTGCAACTACAACCAACAAAATCAGTCGCAACTGAGCTCGGCGGTCTGGCACTACCAGCAGCCGTTGGATCCGAGTGACGAATATTTTCGTCAGAACAGCCCTCCATCAGCAGCAGAATCACAATTCGGCCATCGTCACACCAGTTGAGCAGCTAAAGTTAGCCGGTCGATGGGACTTACGATCTTCTGACCATCATGATCTGCGCAATTTATGCGCCACTTTTAAAGCCACTGGCATCCGTGCTACCGCACAACATTGGCATCCATCACCCATCCACATGATGTTTGAAGGGACACCGCGTTTCGACGCTGATTGCTACAACGAATGACTATAGGCCAGCAGCTGATTTTGTCCAACGTCACCTCATTCAAAAATTGTTTCACCATGGAAAACACAAGCCTTGGGTGCTGTGACAAATGACAATGAATTTTTAATCTATTTAGAACCAAAATATTAAAGAACATCTTACCGTTGATTATGAATACATGACGAAGACTTTCAGGATAATTAGCTTCGAATATCTTAATTGCTTCAAAGCCAACTTCTCTAACTGTAAGAAAATAAGCTCTTATTCTGCTAGATGTTGGGATGAATAACTTACATGGTTTGTAAGACATCTGTCTCATGGGTATAACCGATTCATGTCGATAATAAATGTTTGATGAGTAACAGGTTTCCCAGACAGCAATGAATTCTTCCTCTTGGTTGTGCCATTTGTTTTCCGCCATGTACGTTAGGTACCGTAAATAATCTCGTTTGCTGATCGATTGTAACATTCCCCTCCAATCAGCTTTTCCAAACGCCACAATTGACACCGGATTACATTTACGTTTTTCAAAAAACGTTGAAAAATACGTTAGAAAAGTACCAATTGTTTTACCATAGAATTTCAACTTACCACGCGCGAAAATTTATCATCATGCTTATGGGGTAGTACTTAACAAGAGCCATCGGTGGTCTTTGAATTTAAAAGACAAGGAAAACTCTGTTCGTGAATATCTTAAAATAATACAACGAAAAATACACGTATAGGGGTTCCAGAAACAATGAGGTGATAAAAAAAATTTTTTATTGGGCGTAGACTCGGAGGCCGAGTATTGCCCATTGTTGGGTTAGTAGCAGTGAAGTGTGGCAGGAACTACCAAGCGACACCAAAAGAGCAAGATTGTCTGCCTCAGACGTAAAAAGAGCAGTCGCAGGGTTGATGGCTATTAGTTTTTCGGCTACATAGATCTCGCTGTTGCTGTATTTAGGCTGAAGATCAGTAATTTTCCTTATTGCTTCGGAGACAGCAATGCTGAGGCCAACTCAGAAAGAAACATAGGGTGGTAACGAAAAGTTTAGTATACTAATCACCGCCATTGAGTCCGAAAAAACTGCACAAAACCCAGCAGCCTCGCGGCACTGGTGAACGCGTATGAAACAATGCAGTGTGTTACGTGCATTTGATAACAGCGTGATTGTCGCATAAGGTTGATAGAAGAACGATTCTCCAAGGTGGAAGTTGTTCAATGAGAGAGAGACTGGCACGATCCAGCGTGTAGCCTTTGCACGAGTCGGGGAGGCTATGTAGGATGAAGTTGCGAGATGAGATAGCAAAAAGCTCACCGAGAGGTTGTGAGAATAGGTGAAAAGAGGATATTTCTCCGATGCGAAGATCGAGAGGAAGAAGGCTGGAAAGCAGTATGAGAGATTCTGTAGGAACTGTTTTGAACGAGCGTGTTATCACCCGACAGATTATACATTGGAACGAGCGTATCTTTTTAACTCCCGCCCTCGTACACAGGACAGACACCCAGACAGAGCAACCCTATGTGAAAATGGGCTCAACGGTGGAAGTGTACAAGAAACGCAGTCGCCTGCTATCGTACCCAAGGAACTGTCGTAGGCAGCTGCTAGCCGCCATCATGGCCCTCGTCGCTGACGCCCACTTACGCTGGATATGTTTATCCCATTTCAGACGAACATCCAAAACAAAACCAAGGAAGGGAGCGGAGTGTGAAGGAAAGATTCTGGCCCTGTCTATGAGTAAGGAAAGATTGTCCAGGAGACTTGCCTGCGGGAGAACATCACAAAAACTGTTTTGGCCGCATTGAAAATCAATTTTTTAGTGGAAAGCCAAGTTCCAACTGCGTCGCAAGCAGTTTGCAGATTTTGTGTGGCGATGTAAGCGTCTTTGTGAGCCGTAACAATTGTGATGTCGTCAGCGTACGCAATTATTTTAACTGGGAAAGGAAATGGGAGTCGAAGAACATCATTGACGAGCAGGTTACAGAGAAATGGGGAGAGAACCCCACCTTGCGGGCAACCTAGATTGATTCGCCTTTTAAGGGTGTGCTCTATAATTGAGAGACTCACTAGTCTATTAAAACTGTGGATGATTTTGATCAGGTAATTCGGGCAGGCACGTTTGACGAGAGCAGAAATTATGGCCGGTTGCCAGGCGGAGTGAAAGACACACTTAAGGTCCAGAAAGGCAGAGGCGCATACTTTCCTTTCAGTAAAGGCGCCTTCGATGAAGGAGATCAGGGAATTCACCGCTGTTTCTGTTGACCTATTCTCTCTGAAGCCATGTTGATTGGTGCTGATCCAGTCACCTGCCTTGGCGAGCCAAACTAAACGTCCTAGAACTAACTTTTCAAAGAATCTTGGCCAGGTTCGATATCAAAAGGATGGGCCTGTAGCTGTTTAATTAGGTATAGTCGCCTTTGTTGGGCTTGCCAATCACTGCAACCTTCGAAATTTTCCAGGAAGCCGGAAAGAAACATATGAGAATGCAGGCGTTCAGGATGACAGAGAGGAAAGGTTTGATTAACGGTAGGCTAAAAAGTAGTAGGTCAGCTGAAATGCCGTGTATTCCAGAAGCAGATTTTGGATTTATCAATCGGGTCGGTTGACGGAGCGCCATCGATTAGGATTTCTGATTAGGTTTGATATTGATTTACTCTTGAAGTCAGATAGGACACGGTAAACATCTACATCGGTCGCAATCTTCCTGGACTTATCCCAAGCTGCACATTTCGCAGCTCTTAACTCTCGCTGATACTTCGTTTTGATGCTCTGTTACAGCTGTTCGCTTTGAGCGTTCCTATGTTTTGATCAAGCTTTGTAGAGAGATCGAGTTCTGCTTCGAAGGGCACTGAGATCCTTAGACCACCACACCATGTTTGTGCTGCTTTTGACGAGTCGTGGAGTAAGGACCCTGGCGGCAAGAGCACTCACGGATATTACAGAGACTCGCAATCTGGGCCTCAACTGCTTCGATGTGCGGACTGCTCAATCTGCGGACTCGATGTGCATAGTGATGGGTAGTCGGTCAAGAACTTTTGCTATTTCGGTGAAGTAGAGGTCCCGTTGATGCGGGGCAGTGATGGTACAGAAGGCCGGTAAGAATTCTTGTTAGGCTTGTCAAAGTCCCCGTGGTTAATTTCAAAGTGAATGTATTGGTGATCAGATAGGGAAGGAATGGAGAGGAAAAGCCATTGATGAACGCCGATTTGGTCACCAGCAATGGTGAGATAAACAAACAACATCCCTGCAGGGACGAAATGTAGCACAGTGAGCTATCTGTTGACGATATTTAGCCTAGAGCAGACCAAAAAGGACTCCAGATCGGAGCCAGCGTATGTCTGTAGTGGCCTAGCACGAAGTGCCAGCGTGTATCTGGTTTGGCTAACACCGAGGTGTCAGCGTATGTCTGGTGGATTCCCTTATGGAAGAATACCCTGGATATTGTATTTTACCATTGCCTAGCACCTTCTGAGGTGCCAGCGTCTACTAGAAGAATTGCCGATAGGGTCGGCAAGAAACACAGGCTGGAAGGTCCAGCTGATACAACACGACACAAGTGTTTTCAAGATGCAAGAAAAGATGATAGTATACTCTTGCGGGCTGAAGTTCCTTGGATGCGACCGGGCAAATAGCTGGACAAACGTCGAAAACAAGCGAACGAACTAGCTGGGCGACGATGACGGGACCGTCGAGTCTCCGCTCCTAGTCCTGTCTAATAACATATTCCCTAAAAAAGCAAAAAACCCACTTTTTCCCTATATCTTCCGTGTTAGGTCGGACTACTGCGGACAGGTGCTGCCGCCTACGTTCCTGAAAGACGCGGCACTTTGGCAGATAGGGAATGCTTAAGCAGTAGACGTACCTTTCAACTACTATACCATGATAAAACCTATCCCTATTGAGTGTTTCCTTCCTGACCATTTGACTTGTTCCATTTTTTCTTTAATGGTCTCCATATAAATTTCTGGTCAAGGAACTTCTTGAGCTTGTTATCAAAAGTCAAGGGGAAACAAGACATAAGACTCAAAACTTAAAAGCTAAAAAAACAATAACATTTGGGTTACCTCAAGACTACTCTACTAAACGACGCGATCACCATGGCAATTGTATCCAAAACTGATGGGGATATGGATAAGCAGGGTTGCCAGACTGGTTCATATTCTAAAGGGAAATAAATACATAAAAAAATAAGGCAACGTTTTCAAAACGACTGACCTTGGATTGGCCTTTGATCTCAGCGGTTAGTTCAGTCAGTTAAGTGTTTCCTCAAGACGAAGATGTCCGAAAACTATCAAATTCAAGAGACCGAGCTGTTTGAAGACTTTGAAGTAGAGGCCTGTTTAGATAGAAGGTAAGGGCAACTTCACTTATAATTTTCTTCCTAATAGAGCAGTAAAACATGCTGCGTTGCGCATTTTCCACAAATGCGAAAAATGTCATTTGTGTCTAAGTTGTCTGCTGCCGCTGCAGCCTCTTATGGAGAAAATACGTTCTTCGGTTTTAAAATTTAGTTTTATTAAATATAATAGTGATTTTCCCTCTTCGCTTACTAATTGTGGATACCCTATCATTCTAGTGATGATTTAATTTTTATTACAATTTTAAATTATAGATATTTTATTTTATATAAACATTTTTGTAAAGTTGTGTTTTTTTTACCAGACGACATGGCTGATGGTGACGAACATGGTGTCATCAGTGAACCCTTTATAACAATTTTTCAACTCAGTGATTATGCACAAGGGTTGATTGGGGTTGAAAAGGAGTTATATCTTGAAAAATTAACGAAGTGTAATATAGACTGCCCGTATTACATACCAAAGGAACATTGGGTTTCTGATCCAGCCATCATTGAAAAAATATCACCACGCCAGCTGTCAGAACATGAAGTGTATATGTATTTCCCAGCTGCTGAAATTAAATCTATACCTACAACAAATGCTGATTAGAATACATTTAATTTTTAATTCCATTTCATTTTACTGTTCTTACTAGGATTAGGCTGTGAACTACTGTACTCTGTATTCGGGTTTGGAAAATTTTGAAAAATAAAGTTCTATGATAGAAAACTTTTGAAAACATGTGGTAGTCGTCTGCTACCGTTGAAAAGCCTACAGAGCAACCGAAGGGACGAGCCAAATAAAAAGCGTTTGTTCACGGCACCCCTTCACACTGCAACGCGCCGCTAGGGGGTCGGCTTGACCCATACTTTGGCATCTTAATAAGGTCTATACCACCTTTTACGAATTCGTTTAATTCATTCGGTGTCTTTGTTAATCGGCAAATAGTTTGACTAATGAGTAATGACTACAAATTTACAACTTAACCACTTAACTAAAATTGAGAGTCAACAGTGTGAACGTTGCCAAACCTTAAATATTTTTGAAATAATAATTCTTACAAATAAGAAAAGAGTATTAATAGTATTGAACTCAAAAATTAAAATGTTTCCCAATTTTTAAAAAGCCCCAAAATAGATAATAGTCTAGTATTTTTAAAATTCTCAACGCTTGAGCCTAACTCAAAGTTTCGCCAGTGCGGGGCTCTGTATGACGTTCTCAGGAGTCAGGACACAGTCACCGTAAAAGCTTCAGCACCATTGTTTTGGGTCCGTCATATATGGTGGAAATACACGAAATAGCTGCTAGTTTAGCAGGAAGAAAAAAACCTCGATTATAGGATGACCCTCAATAGGCAATACTTCGATATTGATGGGAACGCATAGTTTCCCCTGCAATATTTTACGTTCTTTCAACAGTTGCCGTTCAGTAGTGATACCTGTATGGTGATTATTTTTTGCATCTTTTTTTGCCATTTAAAGCTTTCGTCGGAAACCCGTAAGTTTTTTAAACGGTTCTAAACTGGTCTTTTGGGCGAAGTTGCTTTGTTTTTTCAGAGTTTTCTACAGGACCACCTTTTGTTAATGAGCACGTTAAAAAAGCGATGTGTATCGCTAATTTTACAATGAATTCGAATTTTCATAGTTCTACTGAAAATTAAATTGGGGCGGCAATACTTGTAAAGTAAAGGAAGCTTTTTGTTTTTTTGTCCATCCTTTGACAGCTTTTTCAAATGTTTTTTTGTAGAGAATTTAAATTCTTGACGTCTGACTATCATTACGAAGCATCTGGCCTGCATTCTTAAAACCAAAGCAGTGGATCTATTTTCGTCGACAGAAAAGAAATTCCCTAATTAGTGCGGTTTTCTCAGTTTCTTTTTCCATAGGTACTCCCTAAGCAAGTGAGTCACCTTATTTTAAACACCGTACCAGGCTACCAGCAGAACATTTTCCGAAAAGGCATCATTGTCTATTAAAGTCATTGTTAATTGAGGTTCTATGCCATGAAAGTTTAATTCATAGGATCTCCTGTTGAAAGTTCAAACCGTAACCGCATTTACTTATTTTTTAAATTCTTAATTTATTAATTGAGTTTCGTTTTATTATATTGTTTTTGTTTTTTTACAGTTGATTACTTTTTTTACACTTATTCTTTTATTAGTACAGTTACAATGTAGGCTACTAACGCAAATTTGTGAAGTCTAAATTTTGCTAGCTGTTCCCGGATAGCATATACTACATAGATTTTTTTTTCAACAGTTAATTAGCCTTGTTTTGGCTGCTATACTCCGAATCAAGCACAATCTTTGCGGTAATCGACAACGACTTTCAGAGATTCTCTTCAAATTTCAATTCGAGCTTTGCCAATCGTTTTTTAGTTATTATCAAGCTTTCAGCGATGGAATTATTCTTAATTTCATACATTCATACATTGCCGAGATTCGCAAATTCATCTGTTTAGGTCGACCAACATATGCTAGGCTAGTTCAAGTATTCTATGACGAACAATAACCCGTATAGAGCATTAACGGTATCTAAACATCTAAGAAAGCGACGTATTACCTGCCGGGATGTTTTCTGGTGTTGCTATTCGCCTATTTACATTAGAACATTACCGACAAAAATTTAGATGAAAGTGAATGTGTGATCTCTTTTCGCACTCATTTAATATTGGCACTCTGACGAGTTATCAGCTGAAAATGCGCCCCTGTGGGATACCTTTTAAGGGACAAGACCAAGAGCGGGGTGTGTCAACCAAATCGCCTTACACTTTAGCGAGCTACGAATACACGCCTTGTTAGTAAATAAAGAATTTTTTCGACATTTGGTCAACACTATTAATCGAAGTGACAGCTCACCTGAAATTGTACGTGAAAAATAAAGCAGCTCCATAATCTTGGTGACCAGTTGAAAGGCTGTAGGGCCTAACACTTAACTATACATACTGTTGGCATCTAGAGCTGTTTAAGGAGTGCCCATAGGATGAGTAAGTTGAAAAAATGAATTTAAACGGCCATAAAAATCACGACTCAATGTGATTGGCCGATGGG
Source organism: Daphnia sinensis (assembly GCA_013167095.2). Classification (NCBI taxonomy): domain Eukaryota; kingdom Metazoa; phylum Arthropoda; class Branchiopoda; order Diplostraca; family Daphniidae; genus Daphnia; species Daphnia sinensis. The sequence continues at coordinate 6,569,474 of CM023197.1, forward strand.
CTAATTAAAGGAAAACGCCTTAGTCACTCAAGAACATGTTAACGCATTGCTTGTTTTTATTACGACTTGCACTATGACGTCATTTAAGTGCAATAACAATAACCCGAAACGATATAGGGAAGAAAAGCCAATTATGTGATGACACGTTTTTTTTTTAAGACTTCATTGTATTGAGGGAAAAAGATCGCACACGATGGTATACTTATGGCCTCGAATATTCCCTCAGTGATAAAAGGAGATTCGAACATATCCCTGTCTGATGTTGGCGGTCATCGTAAATCCTTTCACCAGTTCCGAAATCGTAACCAATAGTTATTGCAACTGATGAGACGGGAACACAGGAACCGAAAAACCAAGCGAAGGGGGAAAAGTTGACTCTTAGCTTGACCCACTTCCATTTGTTTTTCTTTCTTTGAGCCACCTTCAACATGTAAACAAAATAGAGGAAAAGCAAAGAAGAGAGGAGAGGACGCCGAAGTAATGGCTCGATATGCGAGGATGTGCCAAAACCAAATTCGAGCCTAGCGGATAGAAGCCAAATGGTAGACACGCATCGTTGTATAATGACATCATTGAATTATTTTATTTCTTACGTCTGTTTGCAGCCATGTCGGTATTACTGTAAATACAGTTTTCCTTTCCTTGAAGCTTCCCAATTTTGCATGTGGCCTCGGAAGCACCTCGGGGCAGTTCACTATAACGTTTTGAAAGAGAAGCCCTATGGCCTCATTTTGCTATTTCTAAAAAAGTCTAAAATCAACCGAATTCGCACGTGGTCCTCGTAACGTGGACGCAGATCACATAAATGCGGTACTTTTTGGGCAGGACGTACCATTTGGTGCGACATTGACCCACTTTGCAGTCGGTTTTGCAACTTGTCAGAACATTCCTTCCTGGCTGTTTATTTGGTGCCTGTGTTATGTTCTGCAACATATTACCTCGATGGGGGTTGTCAAGATCAAGTTTCTTTATTTCCACAACAACATTGATTTTTCCTTGAGCATCAGCCTTCCTGGACTGCTATATGGTTGTAAAGTTACATAAATTATTGGTAGGGTATTTGCATGATGGTTTACCATTACAAAAGCATCGTTTCCATCTGTCTTATCAAATCGATTATCTATGGCTTTCTTTTTTGAGACTGTGTGTCAAGGTGCGTAATTTTACGATACACCCCTCTCGTTTAACATTTTACTTTTCCACTGTTCTTTACTCATTTATTTATTTATTTATTTATTACTTTTTCTTTCTTTTTCCATTGAAATCTTGAATGTAGGATCTAACGGTATGATGTACATACTTTGGCTGCGTCGTCTTCTTCAGAAACGTGTTGAACACCTGGGTTTCTCGAAGCGATCTAAAATCTGTTTGACTAACACGTTTTTATGCCTTTTTGAGAAGGAGACTGTCACTGACCACCACAGCCCGTATAAAAAAATTATCGAGTTCCATACAGCACATGGCGCAGCGAACATTTTACCCGATTCAAAATTTATAAGTCTGCATAAGCAGCATAGTTGCGAAGTTCAATCGTCAATTCGCGTACTGGAAATGCAATGTTTGTGGATACAGCGAAAGAGGAAGGCGCATCCGTGGGTATTTCGGCATTGACCTACTAATTGAACCGCTCCTCTTTACAGTTAATTTTTCGCTACTATCTTTTTTCCTTCTTGTGCGCAACATTCTATTTTTTTCTTGTTACAATCCTCTGCTGTATGACGATTACAAAACATCGGCTTGTGTTTGTTTACATGGTCTTAATAGCATAATTGATTGGTCTTTCAACCCAAGGCCGTAATGTAAAACACAGCTTTAACATTGAGTGCTGCTGCGTTTCTTTTTCCACGTAAGATAAAGAGAAATTTTTAGAGGCCGCAAAACTAAATAACATTTGTTAGGCTTGGTTTACCAAATAACAAATACAAGATAGAGATATGGTTCAAAAGCGATGGGGATGGACAGGCTGATATGAAAATGACAACACGATTAGTTAAGATGGATTCGGTAAGGTGCCAGATGAAGACAGTGCCTTTAATTTATGTTTAAGAAGCGGTTCCTGCTGACCTCAATTGAGATAGAGGAATTAAAAATCTAACTCGCCAAAAAAGGCAGAAATGCCGCCGACGTCCTGACTAATCGACGCAATATGGGCCGATCCTTACATTTATTCAAGGCCTCCTTCTCGAGACAGTTAACCTTGGAAGTAGAGGTCGCTTGGGAGTTTACAGAATCAGCAAAACAATAGTTTCACGCTTTTCATCACGATAACCTTGCTGCTGAAACCTCAATGGACATGCATCGTCATTTATTATATACGTGTTCAACTCGTAGATTTTTGAAATAAAATCCGTTGTCAAATGTTCACACATCAATTAACATTGCGGGGGAGCGCACTTTAAAAATATCCATTCTTTTGTTTCGCGTGACTGAAAATTTGCAAGCTAAACGGTTGTATTTCCGTATTACCAGCTGCGTAAGTGGTCGTGTCCAACAAGGCTAATGTGCTTTATTTTTAGTGGATGTCCGTCTTCCTGTCCGCTGTGGTTGGTCTCCCATTTAGGAGTCCCAAATCGATGCTTTCAATTTCCGTATCCTCCTAAATCTTCCTTAAAAAAAAAAAGAAAGAAAGAAACGGAAAAATCATGTTTTTTACTACTCGCCCACTGAAAGGTCTAATCGCGAAAAGTCTTCGCATTGTACACACACATAGCGCTGAAATAGTTTTTCGTGGTTTTGATATCACCATGTATTCTATACATGGTGCGGTACCGGAAGTAAGTCGGCTCTTGAGCTAGGCTAGCCAAAAACGTGAGGTGGGTCTCAAGCCCAGTCAATGAAATTTCCCTCGCCAAGTCACTATCAAGGTCGGATACTTTTTTCAAGCAAGAAAAAAACACATGCACAGTGTGGGACGTGAGTCAGCGCAACATCAGATTTATCGTAGACTTGTTCGTACGACACGGACGGCCGGTGCGTCATTTAAAACATCCAACATGGTTAATAAGGCATTTGGTTGCAGTGAAAGGTTGATGGCATCTGCGATACAGTGAAGGCGTTCTGCAAAAATATTCTCATGTTTATTTCAACCTTAACAACAATCGCATTCGTTTACCAATATCGCTGTTCTGTTCGCAAGGCAAACAAGACTGCGGTAGAATTGGAACCAAGGCTAACGAATTGGCGGAATAAAGAATCAACTAGAGGTTAAGGTAAGTTGTAAGAAGGTCATTATTATAATATGCGGATGGGATGTCTACAATGACAGTCGGTCATGGTCTCTTCCCTTGTCAACTTATTACTTTGCGAATGGAAATCCCATGATGAATGTGTTTATTTAGTTCCAATAACTACATCACCGTTTCTTCACGCCACACTTTCACAGAATGCGTGGGAGATTTCGGTCGCGTATCGAGTTTCTTTATTTGCATAACGATAAGTTAAAAGAAGTTGAGGCAAAAATGTTTTACCATGCAGACACTCAATCCTTTCTAGATAGTTTAACAATAGATGACACGATAACGATTAGTGTACCCAACCACAAGTAGAAATATTAAATTAAAACAAAATATATATATTTACGAAGGGAAATCACTCACACATTTTACTTGGGGCATTTAACACCAACACAACGAAACTAGTATTTACGAGTTTACATACGGTGATAGGTGAAATGAAATGAAATTATCTGAATAAGCTTCACTCCCTTTTTTTAAGGAAGAGTGGTGTAAGCGGCACTTAGTGCGCATCCATCATGTCACAAGTTTGATTTGTGTTGTTTCGTCGTGTCGTGATGCGTAACACCTGCGCTAGTATTAGTATGCGATTTGCTGCACCCAACCTGCTTAGAATTTCAATGAAAACCTAAAGCCCATTACCAGTGTTTTCATCTCTCTTTTTTTTTTCTTATAACTAGAACCTTTAGAAAGTTCCCCTTCGTATGAATCTTCCTCGTGCGTGGGTAGTTTCCCAGGTGCTGCTTTTGTGCCGGCTTGTTAACTTGGTCATCAAATTTCTGCAATGTGTACGCACGATGGAAAGAAGGAGCAATCACATCTAAGTATGCCTGCGTCACAGGATTAACATATAGCTTGAAACGGCGGACGAATTTCTTATTGTGGCGACAAACTTTGAACTGTGTTCGCCGCGTAGAAAGTTCCCTTGGACGAATGCCAGTTTTTTCTTGCTGGTCTCGACACAATTCTGTTAGTCTTCCGCAGGCCATGACGTTATTAGATTTTTTTTTTTTTTTTTTTTTTTCATTTTCATTTTCTCTTTTCTAGTTTTTTTTCTCCCTCCCATATTCTTTTTTAAGGTGTCATTCTTTGCCTAAATCAGAGGCGCCAAGCTGTCTAGCAACAGAGCAGCCGTAGGGATTAAATCCTTTTTGAGGTGACAATCGTACCCCTGCCTTTCAGTTATTTCCAGCCTAAGTTCAAAATTTATATTATCAAGACTGGTTTATGTCTGTAAGCAGTCGCACCCAGATGTAGGAAGGTATACAATGAAGTGTTACGGATATGGCGCAACGCAATGGTGAAAGACTAGACGTGATACTGAGACGTAGCCGAAGCGTTGGTGAAATGCATGTCAGCAGTCTGATTTTTCACGGCTATACAGACGAGGCAATGGCATACCTTCTTTTGCATCTACCAGACGGCTCTATATATGATTTCATATTATTCATCTGCATATTATTATTATTATTATTATTCATTATTATTATAATTTTTCTTTTTCAATCCAGTCGTTTGGGTTTGTTGGTTTTACCTCCATTTCCGGTACGATCGGCTATCGATTTAATCTGACTCTTTTTTCGATTATTTTCGCTGACGGATGACTGTATTATAACAGCAGATTACATACGGCGAAAAGGCGTACAAAGACAGATAGGGTAAGTGGAATGGAAATGATAGATGGTACGTGTGCTGAGGGGAAATGACGAAGCTCGGGCCAAGCCCTTGCCTACGTCAGATTTTTTTTTTTGTAGGTTGTTTGGTTGGATCGCTCAACGATACGGCTATTGTAGTATGAATAGAAGGAAAAAAGGGCGCACCGCAGTCTGTGGACTTTGTGCTTACATTCGTGTAGGCCTGCCCTTTTAAATTGAAGATTCTAGAATTATGCTACGTGCTGCATTAAGAAAAGAAAAACATAATAATTTCGTCTCTTCTTATATGGAAGTGTAAAAAAAAAATTAAAGTTTTTGTCACAAAAGCCATAGCGAGCATAAGAAAGAATTTTCAAGTAATGCTAATCAGAAGGGGAAAAAAAGCAGATTGTATTCGTCAAGCCTCTTCAATGAACTCGCCTTTGGCACGGAAATGAAGGATGTGTGAAAATAGCGTGACTAGGTATCCAACGCCTTGTCCCGTCGTGAACCACAGCTCTTTTAATGGGTTGTGTGGCCACTATCCGAGCTCAGTCGCTAGCCAGACGGCTTGCAAGTCACTTATACTTTCTCCTCCTTCTCTTCTAACCGTGTCAGCCTGCAAAGGGTTTACCAACTACGGCCAACTCTATCGAGAGATCGTCCGTCTTTTAACGTATTCTATAATGTGGTATGTTGTCAGAACAACGAGCCTTGTGCTTACATTCCTGGTGATTTTGCTGATCGTCAGCGTCGCCATGGCTAAGCCACGCTCTAGCAAAAGATCTCCTTCATTTTCGTCGAAAGAAAGAAATCCTTTCCTTTGCGATCCTGACAAGTTAATGGTATACAAAGTGACGCTCGCAACCCATTGGTCCCGGACGTTGTTCCCCAAGCAATACCCGGAATGGCGACCCCCTGCTCAATGGTCTAAAGTTATCGGTAAGTCTACTTTTCCGATCACAACTCTTTAACAGTTTCGACGTGTTATCAATGTCAAGTTCGTTTCGGCCTTGAACCAGTTCCACTTTTAGAAAATAAAAAATATCGCACGCAAAATGCGCTTTTGCTACTCGAATTGTCGCTTTCTAATTCACTCGTGAAAACAGAACGAATTCGACACGAATTTTTCTTTTCCCGCAGTAAAAGAGAAATCGCTGTATTACGCATACACAGCGATGGCTATCCCTTTTAAAGACCAAATGAGTATAGGGAAACTGATTTTTGGCTGAGCCTCTGCTCACATCATAGACGGGAAGTTTGTTAAACTTTAGTGTTGCTCGATATTTACTTGATGAAGTTGCGATGCAAGGTCGCTTCATTCAAGGACACCTTCTACATCTGGAAAACTAATCAAGGAGGTTAGGCAAGATAATGAGGTCGGCTTGCCGCTCCTTTGCTTCCTCTTGTAAATTGGCTTGCAATGTACGTACTATTTGCCGTCTGCGCCGCGGAGTTCTACTTTCTATAATATAGTACCTCTAAGTGATTACATCTCACAACACCCGACCATTCGTGTGTTTATTCAAGTGCCCCATTGCATCGCTCGCTGCTTGATTTGATTTAGCGGCAACCACAACTTCGATTCGTTTTTTTTTTTAATCCAAGAACAAAACTTTAAACATAGGCTATTTTTTCCTTTTTACTAAATTCATTGATCGTAAAATAACAGGTCGCTCTCATGATTCAAGCTACACACTCTTCCGCATCAGTCAGTCTTCAAGTGAAGGATTTAAGGAGTTTACCGAGACTGGCAGAAGCGACACTTTAGACGCGCAGTCGCAAGGAGAAGGAGGCATTTTTGATGAGTTCAACGCCCCACCCGTGACCGCTGGTGAGGGGAAGACTGAAGCCGAATTTTTTGTAGATAGCAATCATTCTAGGGTAAAACAAAATTTCATTTTAAAGTTATTCCAATTCTTCATTTTCTGTTACAACTCTTCTTAATTGTTGTCATTCAGGTGTCCCTAGCATCGCGGATCGTTCCTTCGCCAGATTGGTTCGTGGGACTTGACAGTTTCAATCTGTGTATTGATGGCCAGTGGGTTGACAGTGTTGCAATCAAGGTATGTACGAAAAAATGTCTTTACATAAATTTTATTTTGTATCGGTGCAGGGGAGGGGGTGAAATGAGTCATCAAAAATGCTCATTAATGTTATTTAATGGCCTGAGATTGCCACTGATATCAGATCACATTGAGAAATGTTTATCGATGCAAAAATTATTAATTGGTCTTAATTTTCCTAGGTTGGACCGATGGATGGTGGAACTGATAATGGATTCACTTTCACGTCTCCCAATTGGCCGTCCGATCCGACTGAGAAAATTTTTCGTATCACGGCGAATATGCCGAACCATCCCGCTAATTCGTTTTACTATCCAGACCTCAACGATCTACCACCCATAGCAACGTTTTTCTTCGTCAAGGTAATGCTAGAAGCAATACGAAAAGAAAGAAATTTAATGAATTACATGAAATCGTTCACCAAGAAAAACAAATGGTTAAAGGATTAGCACCGACAAATTGTTAGACTGGGCGTGGCAAGAGCGGACGAGCGGCTTAACGATTGCTATTATTTTGCATAATTCATTGACCACAATGACGAGACATACTAGAAAAGTTAAAAGTTACGTGAATAGCATGACACACAATGTTTGTGATTCGTTCAAATTTGACAACGAATTACGTAGTGGTACTATTTTGGCTGCAGGGGCGGAGGAAGTTGAGGGAAGTTCGAAGAGCTGGCCTTTTGCAGCTAAAATGGGTTTGGGTAACTCTCACAGAGAATTTCGATGTTATGCGATTCCTACTTGTAACTAAGTGTAGAGTTACTATATTGTGTGTTACGTATTGGCAAGTCGAATTCATGCAAGTTAATGGCCTCGTTCTTCAAACTCAATGCAATAATGACGACGTTTGAACGTTATCCTTTAGGTAAAGGAGTATGCCTTGGCTGAAATATTCGACGCCGTAACGATGGCCCCCACCAGCGAAACTCAGACACCAACTTTAGAAGACACACTTCTTCAAGCAGCAGAAACGCCAAGCTCCACAACCTCGTCGTCAGTTCCCTCCGAGAAATACATAGAACAGCCTGACAGAGACGAAATCGAGGACATAGAAGAACAAAACAACGAAACTCTTCGGAAGAAATCTAAGAAATCTGGTGCCAAATCCAAGGGCGAATCAACTAAAAAGTCTTCGTTACTTAAGTCGTTGGTGACAGAGTACAGCCGGGACGAAAGAGCAAAGAAGAACAGACGTGGACGGAAGTGGACCAATTTAAGTGAGTCGAAATCTAAGCCAGTCTAAAAAAAAACTGGTTGTTTACTAGATTTAAACTTCTGCTGTTATGCTTTCACCGATGAAGGATTGTTTTTTGTTTTGTTTTTTTAATTCGCTTACAGTTCGTTTCACAAATTTAGCAGCTTGTCGATCATTTGGAAAGGCGTACACTACATGTTCACTTTTAATATAAATTTCAAATGATGGGTGGAATTTAATGTAACGCTTCAAACCGGCTTTTTTGTCCCGCTCGTGTCCTTATGTATTACAAGAGCTTTTATCATTTACAGTGGATCAAAATACTTATATCGGCATTGTCATTCTTTTTCTTTCTTTTATATTTTGTAACCAGGTGGGCCACGGCATTGCATGGTCAGTGAGTGGGGACCTTGGTCCGCCTGTTCGAAGAGCTGTGGAATCGGGGAATCTACACGCACTCGAAAAGTGTTGACACACGCCCGTCGAGGTGGAAACCCATGCCCTCCTTTAGAGGAAAACAAATGGTGTGGGTCGTCTCGTGATTGTTCACATGCTTATTTTGATTGGTAGTGAGGACTATTATTTTTCTATTTTAAAGCTGAATCTTGAAAACGTAAATCCCAAGAACTGTGTGAATCTCTTTCTTGTTAACAAAAGAAAACGGATAGCAGAATCTTTGGGATAATTGGGTGTGAAATTATTTAAGGAAAATGGACGTGTACGATAACTACTATCTAATCTTTTATAACCTGCTGCTTGTGTTGTATTTATGAGACTCGTTTATTAGCAAAGTAATCGCGTTCAACGAACTCAACCTACAATTTCCTACGGCCATCAGCTGCAATCCGTTGAATCTTGTGAATAGTCGTCTACCTTCTTTGATAGTGCACGTCCCCTCATTTTTGGAATGAACATTATTACAAAAATTTACTTGTGTGAAGCAAGTTAGCAAATCCCATTGCAAAAAAAAAAACGCAACAGACGAGAAGTCGATCTGCTATCCACGCCTGATGCGGTTTATCGCAGTTCGAAATGTTTCGGAATCACAAAATCACTGCAACATATCCGAAGGTTTCCAATGTAATGCGGACGTGGCCATTTCACTGCCATAATATTTGATTAAGCGAATATTTTTGTCCTTGTTCGAGTTCTGTTCGTAAAAAAATTGCACTGTATGACTAACCACAAACGTCCATAAATATATACTTGTACCAAATTGTTACTTGCATGCCAACACTGTTCTTTTATCCGCACTTCCTACACACACTCCTACACTAAATGAACAATTTATGCTACAAATATTTAAACTGAATTTGGCGGAAATGAGTCGTTGGAGGGAAACACAATTGCCAAAAGCCACGGGTAGGCTGATAAGTTAGCTTCCATCACTTTTCGTTTGAATTGTTTTATAAAGCAAAAGAATGCCCAATAGCACTTGACATTAGGGTAGTACTATAACTCCTGCGGAATTCACCTAGAACACCAGCAAGCAGCAACCTACGCTGATCTGCGAATAAAAACATAACTTAGTAAAACAAAATAAAAAACGTGAAATTACGAATCTCAACTGTGTATACGCATTTGATACAGCTTTGTCCAATGTAAAAGGCAATCCGAGTATTGAACAGTGATCTCGATAGATATAGCTAATGAAAAAGAACAATCTTAAAAAACGAGCACAGACTAATTATCATATCTATTTGTTATGGTTCCTATGCAACTAGAATCCAGGAAAGAATTGCCAGTGAGAGATATTTGCAGAACGGATAGAATGTTGAAGCTCTGTCGGCATTCTGGATATATTGCCCGCCAGTATGACTTCTCCGCCACTTAGATACGCACTCCAGAATCCAAAGTTTCCATACGATATGATAGTATGATTGCAAGCTACCAGCAATGCCATGTCTTCCGCTGGACTTTCAATGTTCCGATTCCCCGCGTAAACGATATCGTTGTTTTGTGGCTTCAGGTGGCTTCGGCACCAGTCCATATCGTCACTGGCCACCACAAACAAACTTGAAGGAAATTTCTTCCGAAAATAATTCATGGCACGTGTGAAATACGTCTCTCCAACCAGCTGTGCCTGGAAACGACCCTGTAGGAACTGGCTGTAATCTTTGTAAAACACGAGAGCTTGTCAACTTTGAAATGGTGAAATTGTTATGGATAACAAAGATTTACCTGTTCGGCGAACATGAACACCAACCTTCCATTTAAGAGGAAATATTAAAATACTTCTAGTCATGAAATTCATACTGTTGAAAAAGTTTACTTACAAAAACAACATCTTGGCGATTTTCTCGAAGTCGATGTAATTCTGCTTGTGCCCTTTCGACATAGTGTTTTTTGAAGCGGAATTCATTTACGATATCATTCCGGTGACGATGAAAAAGAGATACAGATGTTGGATAACCGTCAATGAAAATCCCCTCTTTGGCAATTTTGATACGTTCCTCCTTGTGCAACTTGTTGTATACATGAAGGTTCATTGAGTTCCATTTTAATGAACAATTTAAGTTGGTAATGGTGGGAATTGAAGTTTCAAGAAAATATTTTGTCAAGGTGATATAAGTCCTATGCTGCAAAACAGGGAAAAAGCCATCTCTTTTAGCAAGTGCCCATAGAGTGGCATATTCCCCCATAAGATTTCCCAGACGGCCTCCAGATTTGACTGTCAAGATACCCCCATTTCTACAAATGAAAGTAGAATTTTGGAAGTGCAATTCATGAATAAGGCTGGCATTACCCTGATTTAAAGCTAAAATATTCTGATGGGACAACTTAATGGCTGGCTTCAAATGGAATGATTGATTATTTGGGATTTGTCTAAGTGGGATAACTAGTTTTACTTCCTTCTCTTTTAATTTCCATGGGTCATGTGTTAGCCAATCACTTGATCGGCAAGAATGTATAACAATGCAGGTGAATCCGACAATAAGAAGGAAAAGCACTGTCCGCTTTACATTGCATCTAGGCATTCTTCTTCCATCTGTGTTACCATACTTTTTCTATAAATATAATGGTCATTGGCAATAAATCAAAGCTGCCTGCAATAGGCAAGTTGGTTCTTAACAAATTTTATAACGAAACGGAGAGGTTTAAGGCATGCTTTACCTCATTTTTCTATGAAAACGGCCAAATAAGAGACGAGAAATTCAAATCATTCTGATTGTCTACTGTAACGCCTCCTTCTCTTCACGCATTACTTGTGGGTGTATATTATTATTTTAGCCTGTATAATTATATGTTTATATCCTACTCTATCGACTTAGTCAAGGCAGAATTGGGCAAAGGCACTAGGGCAGGAAGCAGACTCGATTTCGATGACAGTATGACACATCTGAACAGAAAAACAAACGAGAGAGGAGGATCGGTTACTTAGGTTTTGTCTCTGAGTAAAAATTGTAGTATGCTACCACCTGGTGGTGCCAAATAGACGCAATTTTCTGGTGAAGAGTTGTAGTGGCGTTACGATGCCTCTCTTTCTGCGAAGCAAATTGATATTATCATGGCTCAACGGCTCAACTTTAAATATGAAATTTATTAAAGAAAATATACTAAACCTGTAATCTCTACCCGAATTGCTATGCCTTTAATCTCTCATAAATGTATGAGTCAACACGATCTAGCTAGATCCCCAATCATTACCTAAATTCGCAAAACAAGTGAAGGCTTCCAGCTCTAACAGTTTTAGGCTGGTTTAAGAAAACGAGGTTTTAATAATGTGAAAAATTTTCTATAATTTTGTTTCATTTAAACTGGCTTTTTAGTTTTTACTTTATGGTCGAGAACTCGTGATTAACTGCCGTTCCCAGTTAACCGTAAAAGTTGTGAGACCATTTTATTAGTTAACCAGTTAACCAATTGGATTCATTTTTCCTTCCTCGTCATAAACACGGAGTAAACATGGCGGCAGCAATTGGACTGGGCCTGAAAAGGGGAACTGTTTCTTTAATTACTTCTACTCCGAAGTCTTTGTCACCACATGGCCCTCTTGCAATCTTTGCGAAGTATGACAAAAATTTTGATCTATCCGTGTATCTATAAGTATCCTTTTTTTTCGCACTGGTATACATTGTCGGTGTTCAGGGGTTCTTAAGGTGTTTTATTTCAGTTTTATTATTTCATGCATTTCAATTTATTTTATGCATTTCTGTAGTTTACAAAGTTGTATGGTTCTTCTGTTTTGATTGACAAAACTTATTTTGCAGTCAGCGGCGACATGGGGCAACTTGGACCCCTGATATGGAATATTACAAACAATATGATGTACCTTGTTTGATTCCCCAAACAAATAAGAATGCATGGAAAATGCCGCCATTGAATCACTATGTGCCCCCTGTGGAAAAATCAGTCACCAACATAAACCTAAATTTTGGGCCGCAACATCCAGCTGCTCACGGTGTTCTTCGCTTAGTCTTGGAACTTGATGGAGAAGTAATTCTTTCAAATAAAACAAAGGTTGTAATCATTAATCACATTGCTGGTTTTATATGAAAGACTGTGGTCAGGGCTGATCCTCATATCGGCTTGCTGCACAGAGGGACAGAAAAGCTGATTGAGTATAAAACATACACCCAGGCTCTCCCCTACTTTGATCGCTTGGATTACGTTTCTATGATGGGCAATGAACAATGTTATTCACTTGCTGTTGAGAAACTGTTGAACATTGAAGTTCCCTTAAGAGCCAAATACATTCGAGGTAAGCAAGTGTTTTGATTATGTAATTCTGCTCTTTGGACGATTGCCAGGACATTTCAAAGAAATTTTTGCTAACCAACATTTAGTGCTCTTTGCTGAGATAACACGTATTCTGAATCACTTGATGCAAATCGGGACCCACGCTTTGGATATCGGTGCTTTGACCCCCTTCTTCTGGTTGTTTGAAGAACGAGAGAAGATGATGGAATTCTACGAACGTGTCTCTGGGGCCCGCATGCATGCTGCATACATTCGACCAGGAGGAGTTTCTCTGGTAGATTTGTTTTATAAGCTGACAATTCATTCTAGGGATCTAATCATTTGATTTCGACAGGACCTTCCCCTAGGTCTTATGGATGACATTTACCAATTCTCCAGTAAATTCGGCGAGCGCATAGATGAAATGGAAGATGTTTTGACAGCCAATCGTATCTGGAAACAGCGGACAGTCGATATTGGAATCGTTTCCGCCGAAGACGCCCTGAATTATGGTTTTAGCGGTGTAATGTTGCGCGGCTCAGGCATTAAATGGGATCTGAGGAAAACTCAACCATACGATGCATACGATTTGGTCGAATTCGATGTACCAGTAGGAGTCAAAGGGGATTGCTATGACAGGTAATTGTGAATGAGCTACCACTGCCATCAACCTTTATCCCTAATATCGATGAACGATTGCGTAAAATTTCGCACTTATAACGAGTGTGTAGCCAATACCAGTATATTCTAGTGTTAAACTTTTGCATTCTGATTGTAGTTAAAAGTGAGAACCATTGAGTTTGTAAGTGACAACTGGTTTATCGTTTTGGCAGGTACTTGTGCCGAGTGGAAGAGATGCGTGAATCCCTCCGCATAATAGAGCAGTGTCTGAATCAAATGCCTGCAGGCGAAGTCCGCGTTGATGATGCCAAGATTATGGCACCGAAACGTTCCGAAATGAAAACATCTATGGAAGCCCTTATTCACCACTTCAAGTTGTTTACTCAAGGCTACAATGTTCCGCCTGGCGCGACTTACACGGCTGTAGAGAATCCTAAAGGTATTTCGTTCTGTTATTCTAATGTAACCACACGTGTAAAGTATTGTACGATTTTATCCTGCCTGCTGTTTCCACCGTAAAAATGCATCGCAACTTGTCTTTCTAGCAACTGTAAATAGGAAGTAGAAGAAGGTCTTGTGACAAGATTCTAGTTCAACAGCGATAAAACCTTGATTTCCCCAATATGTTGTTTCTAGTACCCTACCAAGTTTTCAGTGAAGCGTAAATCCTCTCATACGGATCGCTTCTTTTTACTGAATCCCAGTCCATTGTTGATTTATTTTATTTTATTGTTTTTTTTTTTAAGGTGAATTTGGAGTGTATCTGGTTTCTGACGGTTCGTCACGGCCCTACCGCTGTAAAATCAAGGCGCCAGGTTTTGCCCATCTTGCTGCATTAGACAAAATCGGTCGAAATCACATGCTTGCTGACATCGTTGCTATAATTGGTAGGCGCCTTAAAGTTTGCGTGTTTCTTTTTCTTTTTTTCTCCTAATTGCTGATTATTTATTTTAGGAACATTGGATGTGGTTTTCGGAGAAATTGATCGTTAAATATTGTCCTTCCCCTGTACACATACCAGTGGCTGAACTGAGGGGTGGGCTTGTACATGTAAGTTCGAGTTGCATTAGGTGTTTGTAATACACACGTGGCTGGAATGAGGAAAGCCAAATACTGAGATTGTGTGCCGAAATGACTCTGAAAGCTATCTAGTATTATACGGTTTCTGTTTAGGGGATTAAACGGTGCAGTGTCCCCCTTTTTTTTTTTAGCTGAACAACGATGTAGTGCGGAGAAGTCTAATCGCCAACTTGAGTCGATTTTGGGGTCTCGTATGCATCCTTCAACTAAACAGCGCCGACGGTCATCGATGCAGGAGGGAAAGGTAAAATAGAAAAGAAGAGCAAGGGAATGGGCGTTTTCGAAACAAAATCGGTGCCACCATCCGTTTGACATCGATGTTTAGATGGACAGCCTTCTTGTTGATATCTTGGGATCACATTGCTGTAGACAAAACAATTCGATAAACAACAAACAACTTTTCATTCAATACCTTTCATTAGCATGATTGTCCAAACTTTAACTGTTTTTCATCTTTGGATGTAGGCGTACAGAAGACGCACAGCGATAACACAAATTAACTGTTGTTCATAGTAACAGATACCAAAAGAAAAACAGTAACGAAGACGCAACGTTTGAAGCCGTGAGAACTTAACTGCTGGAAAACAAAATGGAGATCCACAGGGAATGGTGAGACACATTATCCGTCAAGCGGCCGCTTTACAAGTCGTTCAAACGGGCCAACGCGTCAATGGGTGACTGACAGCTACAGAGAGGCTGGGAGATTGGAAAGGGAAAGAAAGAAGCGAAAGCGGCCATCATGGATTTTTTTTTACCCTGACTCCAATTCTGCAACCACTTGCATGTCGAAGAGGATGGGCGGCCATCATGGATTTTTGTTCACCATTCCCACAGTTTTTTACGCACTTGCGAGTTGCGAATTTCTTTTACTGAAAAAATTTAGAGATTCTGGGAACTGTCGAGAAAAATAGGTCCGTGCGAAGGAAAAGGAAAAACAATCACATGAAGCAATAAGAACAGGTGGGGTATGCAAACAAAACAACTCCCAGAAATGCTTGTGCAGATGCGCTGTCGTGGTGGTGTAGTACTCGTGGTGGTGTAGTACTCGGGAGATCGCGGGAGCGTGATGAGATCGCGCATGCAGACGTGGTGATGTAGTTCGGCGCAACAGTGGTGTAGTGTGATCGACACAGCCATCAGGAAGAGGATAGCTAGCAGCAGCATAATACCACATTAACCTAACAGAATCAAAGCATTAGTTTGCTTAAATTTTATGTTGAAATGAAGAACATAATCAATCACAGACAATCACATTACTCCGTGCAAACGTATCACAAGTTGATAACACAAATGGTTAAACAACTTGAAGCGTTTATTTACCCATGACTGCAGGATGGAACTAGAATACGGTATCAATATATTAACTCAGCTAGTGGAATTCGAAGACTGCTAATACTGGTGGTGTAGTATTTGGGAGCTTCAGTTTGATAGTGACTTGGAGCTGGGTAGTACTTGGGTGTCTCGGTGTAGTAGTTGAGAGTATCATAGGTTGTTGTGTCATATTTTGGAGCTTCAGTGTAGTAGCTCGGTGCTGCATAAGCTGTGGTGTAGCCTACTCAGAGGCCTTTGCAGTGTAGTATTGCAGAGCCTCAATCTGGTAATCTACTTGGAGGGGGGCTCAGAGTAGTACTCAGCTTTCTTGGTTTAATATTCCAGCGCTGCAGTCGTCTAGTATTCAGCGAACTTATTAGTGTAGTATTGGGGAGCTTTAGAATAGTAGCTTGGTGAACCATCCGTTGCTGTGTAGTCGGTTGCCTTGGTGGTGTAGTATTGTGGAGCCTATGTGTGGTAGGCTGGGGCAGCGTACGTGGTGCTGGTGTAGCAGCTAGGTCCTAGGTTCCACGTAGTACGAAGGAGCAGCCATGGTGTAATAACTTGGGAAAGCGTAGTATTTAGGTGTTTCAGTGTAGTAAGTCAGAGCTACGTAGTAGCTACTTGTGTTGCTGCAGTAGTGGTGCAATAGGCAGCGGTAGTGGTAGTGTAGCTGAGGACAGCATATGTTGTCGTATAATCATTCGGAGGCCGTGGTGGTGTAGTAGCTGGGGTTTACATACGTCGTGGTGTTCTGGTGTAGTAAGGCACCGGAATGGTGTAGTGCTGATGAAGATGACCCCATCGGCCCACCCACGGCCTCTCCAGTCATCAGAGATAGCTACAATAGCCAACAGCAACGTTTTGGCGTAATTCGATGAAACTAAACAACAAAAAACTTAATGTACTAACTCACCTGAACGCAACGCAGACACGCACATGTTCTTTCCGATTTGTTAATACCAAACAAGTCACAATTTCACTTTCTACGACTTGGTAGTTAAATAAAACGTGAAATTACGATTTAACGAATTACGCGATTGAGGAAACGATGTGAAATAAAACTGATGGTAAATGTTGTTCTGCTGTAACCGCGTCCAAGTTGCTCACTCATACACTGAACAGAAACACCTTTGTCCTCTCATTATATACGAGTCCAAAATCACCCTGTTTTAATGCATTAGTCCTGCGCTAACGACATGTGTACCTTACAGGTAGATGAGGTGACAGCCAATATTCTTGCACTACCTTTTGCTATATAGGAGCCTGTAGCAAACATCAAAAGTAACCAACATCAAGAGCTCGGCACCGCGCCCCGGTTTACTCATGGGTCTACCCGCGGGCTGCCTGCCTATCCGGAACATGAAAAAAAGGTAAAAAGGTTTTTGCGGGTTTCGAATTGGGTCATGGCTCGATGATAAGCTGCCTGCTTCCGTGAACCTAGGGGTCGCTTCACGCTTTCGCTATGGCGTTGTCCCTAAGCCACGGAGAGTCTTACCAACAACCTACGAACTCTCCAATTCTCTGCCAAGTTACGGGTTCGATCTTTATGTGTAGTGAACGGTACTACTAGATCGAGCAGCGTCTGTAAGGTTTTTTTTTTTTTGTTATTGTAGTGTGTTGGTGTCGTGTCATTATAGATGGCCTTTATTTATAGGCGGCTTCTTTGAAGCATTTAGTTGAAGCATATCTTGCGCTGGAACGGTTGAAGCATATCTTGAGCGTTGAGTTGATGATGTCGATGCGATGAATCTTCAATGATGACACACATACATGCATAGCGAACAATGAGGGTGGGAGGGAGGGCGGGAGGGAGGGCGGGAGGGCAGGAGGGAGGGAAACTTGGAGGTGGCGGGAATCGAACCTGGGGAAACTACAATACAAGGGAGTGGCGATAACCACTGTGCCAGGACCGCACATCCCAACCAAAACTTTCTTAGGCGGTCATCTGGTTTTAAATACCTTATGTATAGCATTACTATCAACAATGACGTGGCGCAGTGCTATAGTGCGCGTGTTCCATACCAATGTACGAATGTTCGAATCTTGATTCTTTGATATTCTTTCTTCGGATCTTGATCATTTTGAAAGTGGCTTTTTAATCTAGATGATTTTACGTTACTTAAACGGCAGGAATTTGATTTTTCAAAGGCAACACAAATAGAAAAAAGAGCGCCATTTGTTTAATCTTAAATCTTCCTTCACAAAGGTAGTCAACAATAACGCTACTAATGCTCATTTGTCTTGAAATTCAGGCTTACGCTTCTCGCTGAAACTTTCCATACCCTCTTGCGTGTCGTGTAGCTGCAAATTGCTTATTCTTACGCTCTCTCCTTGTCTATACGTTTTCAAAAACTTTAATGTGAAGAAACACGACCATTTTTAACATTTTTTCACCTACTTCTAAGCCTCCATGAAATTATCCATTTAGACCTGACGACACTGACGTTGCAGAAATTGCTGACCCAAACGGATTACAGGTAAGCTCTTCTCGCGGATACTTTCAATTACTTTTTGTGTTTCACTTCCGTTTATTACAAAATGAACATTACGTGGTTGTGAAAGGTGTCTCGCTGATGAGGAAGGTCGTTTAACCAATAACCAAATCGAAATCAAGGTTTAATTTTGATCATGTCGCGTGATTTTTGGTCAAGCCGCGGAGCGCGACGCAATGAAGCCCAACACTAGGTTTGCTTGCGTTCGGCCCCGGCGCAAATATGAGTTGAACTACTAACAACGGAATGTAACTGGCGTGACACAGAAAAATGTAATCAAGTGTCAAAAAAAGTCAATCAAGTGCTTAGCGAACCATTTTTTCTATTTTCTCAGTAACTAAAGTCCAAGTTTGCAAACCAAAACTTGTAACATCTCATCCGAATATTTATGCACATCTTTAAAATAAGAACTATAGATTGAAATTAGGGAAATGTCAATCGGCGATGGAAATGTTAATTGAAAACATTTTCGTTTTACAATGCGAAAATTGATTTCACATTTGAAATTGTCTCCGGACGAAGGAGGGAAATATTCATGTTGCAACGAAGACTGCTAAATAAAACATAATATAATTGTCCCATAATCGAGTTTGATGGACAACGCAACTGTCGCGATTGATAGCACTTTGGTGGCTCAGTGTAATAACTGGGAGTGGCATATGTTGTTGTGTAGTAAACTGGATGGTGTAGTTACTAGGAGCGGCGTACGTGGTAGCGTAGTACTCTGGCACTTTTGTGGAATAGTATTTGGAGGCTTCAGTCTGGTAGTAGCTTGGTGCAGCATACGTTTTGGTGTAGTACTCAGCGACCTTTGTGGTGTAGTATTGGGGAGTCTCAGTGTAATAAGACGGAGCAGCATAAGTTGTGGCGTAGTAGCTGGGTTCTATGTGGTACAACGGGGCAGTCGTGGTGTAATAACTCGGGTAGCCGGTAGCGTATAGTAGGCTGGTGCTGCGTAAATGGTTGTGTAGTACTCATCGTGTAATTCTCTGGGGCTTTAGTTGAGTAGTTTTCAGCGGCCTTAGCGGTGTAGTATTGAAGAGCTTCGGTATAGTAGACTGGAGCAGCATAGGTAGTGGTGTAGTACTTGGGGGGGTCTCGGTGTAATAGCTTAGCGAAGCACACGTTGTTGTTTACTCGGGAGCCTTGGTAGTGTAGTATTGTGGGGCCTCAGTCAGGTAGTTACTCGGAGCCGAATAATACTTGGATGCCTTATTGTAGTAAGCTGGGACAGCGTAAGTTGTGGTGTAGTAGTTAGGTTCCACATAGTACGATGGGGCAGCCGTGGTGCAATAACTTGGTGCAGAGTAGTATTTTGGAGCTTCGTCGTAGTATGGAGGCTCAGTGTAGTAAGACGGAGCAGCTTCAGGGTAGTAGACTAACTTGGAGCTACGTAATACTTGGCCGCTTCTGTTGACGTGTACTAGGCAACAGTAGAGGTGGTGTAGCTGGAGGCAGCATAATATTTTAGAGCTTCAGTGTAGTAGCTCGGTGTTGCGTATGTTATTGTGTAGTACACCGGTGCCTCTGTGACGTATGTCGGAGTAGCATACGTCGTGTTGTAGTAAGAGGCTGTTGTGTACTACTCGGTACTCGGCTTGATTTGTTGTGTAGTACTCAGGAGCCTTGGTGCGGTGTAGTACCTGGGAGCAGCAAACGTCGTGGTGTAGTAGCCATAAGAAGAAGAGCCCATTGGTCCACCAATGGCCTCTCCAGTCATCAGAAATACAACAGCGAACAGCAGCAGTGTGGCGTAGTTGGCTGAAACAAGGATAATACAGACATTTTAATCTCTTAACCCACCTGAATGCTGCTGATAGAGGTACAACACACAAATTCATTTCAATTCACTGATATTAAGTTTGATCACAATTAAATTTTTAGATCGTAAAATGAAAGGTATAATTACACATAGCTGCAGTTGCTATAGAAAACAGGATTGTGAAATACAACTGATGGATAATGTTGTATGTTGACGTGTCCAAGATGCTCACTATACTGGATTGATTCAGCTTTATCCTCTCATTTTATCCAACAGCAGAGTCAGCACCCTGTTGCACCACAAGTATTATGAGAAAATGACTCAGTTATGCCGTTATAATCGGCACCGATTCCGACGTGATCCACTCCGGCAACATTTCGGATATGATCCATTTGGTCTAAAGCCAATCACATTACAAAATGAGGTGCAAATAATAGTGGAAAAAAATTGAAATGTATGTTTTTACTTGCGACGTCTTGAACGGTGGCCGTTGAGCTACAGGTGACAAAACTAGGATAACAATTGACCATGACGATACCTCCGTTAAGAGCCACCGTATGCAAAATATCGTCGGGAACGTTACGGGTGTTGCATAACGCGTAAGCTGACAGAGGCTGTGCTCGTTTCCAACGCGTCTCTCATCGTTTTTCGTGAAACGTGTGACATTCAAGTAGCATTCCAAGTCGATTCATTTCTGCTACCACAGTCTAGTTTAAACTCATCGTTAATTCAAATGTTTAAAATAAGATGTTACATTTAGGGAACCTTCCCAAAGGGTGTGAGACCGTCGTGAACAGCTGCACCATCGGGATCATCCACTTGCGAATTATCGACCCTAATTAAAATACATTCGATTGTTAATTTGGCAGGAAATTTAATTAAACCCATTGCCATTGCGTATAGCACACGAATGCGTCATTGTCATGTAACGTACACTCACGTCCTACACCATACGGAGAACGGCCAACGAGCTGTCGATTGCGTGGCCACCTTCAACTCCAATCAGACTTCCAATTTTCGCCTGCGCAAAAGCGTCCTCAACCCCTAATTTTTAAAATGCAAATTACAACCTCTGCTTCGTTATGTTTACATTGAGTTATCACAAATACCTTGCGCAGATGTAACGAACACGAACTCGAAGGTTCGTCGGAATAGCATCGGCCATTCGATGGACGACGTCAATCTGTTCCCATGTTTTTGACACAGCGTCCTTGTATTGGGTTGTGCAACCCAAGTACGCTGACCAAAACTATAAGAATTTGATAACGAATTTCTTCACTATTATACTGCTTTACTTAAAACTGTAATTACCGAGGCGCTTCCTTTTCCTTGACGAAGTCTATTGATATCCGTGTGCGACGAAGGGGAACTGGCACACGGTTCCAAGGTGGTTAAATCATTGATGTCCAGGTCTCCAACTTGGTTCCTTGCATAGTCAGTCATGTAGGACCATGGCAAAATTATTGTGTCTGCAATAATAAATTCATCATTCAAAAACTAGTCCCTTTAAATGATTTCACTTTCTTTTACCCATCGATGAGAGAGGGACACGATCCAGGACGGCCCTTGCCTTGTTCAAATACGTGTCAATAGCTACCCGTTCGACTAGACGGGCCGGAGAGTCCACTCCGAGTGATCTCACGGACCATGTTCGTGAGATCAATACTAGTTTGGCCAAAGTCACACGGAATCGTATCAAAAAGTCCCACTGTCCAACGAGTTATTCTTTTATCAAAATTCCAGGGTTCGGCAGAAAGTTTCACGCATTTGTCTTATACGTATACGCGTACATTTGGATCTAGAACACATGTAAAAACCAAATCTATTATGTTTTTCTGTTTGTTTACAAGGTGTGAGAACAATCGAAAGAACTGAAAGTGAATTGATTTATTGCGGTAGCTCTAGCACGTCCATTGACTCCTTGCGTAGGCATAAAGTTGTAGTGCCGGGTGCTGTAATGGTCGGTTTCAGATGGTTTCCAGCCAAGGGGTGTATATCGATTTTTGTTTTCTTGCTTGCTAGAATGAAGGTGAGGGTGAGTATGGACGATATGTAGCTTAGCTATCTTATTTGATGAGATTGCCTATAGAGCTCAACACACACCGGATATGGAAGGTGGACTGCGCTAGATTGTAGGGTGTGAAAGTGTAATTACTACACGTAAAAAAAAGCCTATGGAAAAGGCGAGGATGTGATATGCCAAACGCTATATCACCGCACGAGAAAGGTGGTCCAATTCCGGCGCTCCCTCTTTTTTCTCACCACTATCTTGTTCTTTTGATGGCAGAAAAGCGTTTCGACCCAACACAAGGACGGCCGAGATAATACAACCCCTCTGCTTGCATGCTTTTGAGCTTGTAAATTGTGGTAACTGTTTCATTATCGTCTTTAGAACCGTGGGCGACTCGACACCCCCCGAGATGTTGGCTTATACTATACGTTTGATGGTTCAACCGGATTGTAGAATTTGGGCGACGTTCCCGTCTTCTTTTTTTTTTTTTTGTTGGGTTAGGCATTTCATTTCAGCGCCGCTATCGCGATAAGTGCGAGAGCCCCTTCTGCAACCGTGATTTAACGAGTTGGTGGCTACGGAGGCTTGGCGTAACGGTCCCCGAAACACCAATTTATACAACGACTCGTCTGAGGAGGATGAATTTTTGCTTTTATTATTTTTTTTCTTTCTTTATTCTCTCTTTTTTTTTCATAATTTTCTATGCACCGTTTTTTCAAGGGAAAAGTGGGGGGGGGGGGGGTAATGGTGCTATTGCACGCAGATTTACATGTAAAATATGGGAAGGTTCTAGGCAATCTGTACATGTATATGGCGTCTCTCTTGCCAAAATAGCCATTCCGCAAGAAAATGTTTTAAAATAAAAAAACAAACAAAATGTTTGGTGATCCACCTTTTTTTATGAACAATATTAAACTTTGAGCAGACAAAAACTTATTACTTTTGTCGCGAGATTGCCTGGTTCCGATAATTTGGCTGGAATTCCTTTTAAGGTAAGACTCTATTTTCTGATCTCTCTTCGTTTCATGACAGTCTGCGAGCGTTTTCGCCAAAATTATATTCCAAACCAATCGCGTAAAACCTCTATTTGATGTCGCAAACCCAAGTTGATGGCTGTCTCCGATGTACCGGCCTTACATTATATCGATATATATATCTATACGCCAGAGCCAGACATTGCCTGTACAATTTCGGCTGGCAAGTAATATGGCTCATGACTCTGGAGAGCAAGTAACAAAAAAGAAAAAACTGTCGGCTCAACATGGAGAAAAGAAAGAGGGTGCGACTGGAGGCTGACGATGGATTCTACCCCAACAACCGTCCGTCCGTTGTGTTCGAAACAAAAGAAGTTGAGACAGCAGACAGTGCCTTTATTGAATAATATAACTCTATTGGTACCACTGGACTTGTACTTTGTACCTCCGGCACCCCTCCGACACTTTATTCGATTGAGCTGGTGTTTCTTTCTCTTTGGTTCGTCGTTTCTTTTTCCGTTTGTAAATAACGCAACGCTGTCGGTCGTACATACCAAGTGCGACGCGGCTGGTGCTATACAATTGTTTATCGTCGATTAAATGAAATCAAACATCTGCTTACGAACGGATTCCGTATACGTTCATCGAAATGTTTTTTTTTTGTCTTCTGTTTGTTTCTTTGTTTTTCCCAAACGTCGGATTTTAGTTTTTTGTTTGTCCCATAAAATAGAAAGGAACAGACGTAATGTCGTAGATTTACTAGTACCGATTTCCGGCGAATTGATTTGCCAAAGTGGTTGTGCTATTTGATCTCTGCTTTTTTTTTTTTGCTACGCGTTTCGGAGTATAACACGCCCGTACTCTCTTCTAATTAGTTCGCCTTAGAACTTCACCAACGAAAAGCTGCGTGCTGACTGTAATCTTCTTGGCTCTAATCTTGGATCGGGTGCTGATAGCCTTGTAAGAAGCTGCCATCTCTACCCTTTAGGCCTCTTTTGTTTTCTCATCCTGCTAACGTCCATTTGATATTACAACGTTTATATTAGATGAGGATCGCAGCTGTGGCCCTATTCTGCACGCGCGGCCAACATGGCGGAGCATTCGGTAAAGACGTTGAGCAACAGCCTACACGAAACTGCGTCGTACAATAAAGATAGATTGCAATAGTATCGCATCTACACCAAACGCACCAAGCACTGAATCAAAGCGTTGTTGTTGTAGCCGATGCGCCTTTCGTCAGCTAACCGCTATGCTTCTCCGACGTGAGGGCGCGGCTGGCTGCTGCACGAGTGGCATCTGCCGTCAATCAGCCCCTCTTCCAATGCCCTAGCCAATTGCTTTCGGACATTGCGCGTTAGGCAAGAGAGCGTTTAATTGCATATCTTTGATTATCTTTCAACGCCAAATGGATCCCACCGTCCCTGCGCATATCCGCACCCAACGCGCCGTCCTGGACGAAATACAAAACTTGCGTGTGTTTGAGGTAACACATCATCACCTGCTTATAATGGTGTTGGTCTCCGCGGGAGCTGTCTTTCCTAGTTTGCAATTAGATTGCGTGCTGGGTAGAAGCCAGGGCAGAGTCGGCATACCATCTCCGAGCGAAGCCGTTTTTATGAAATTTTATTGCAACTCTTGTTGGTTTTTTCTGATTAATTTGCTCATCACATTTCATCGCTTATACGACCACCGGAAGTTCTGGTTCGGTACCATGTTCCCATAAAGGACCAGTGCCACACTTTGTAAGCTAAATCTATGTTAGTAGTATGTTAGCAGTCATACCGATCACCGTTATCGCAAAGCTTTTTGTTTTGTCTCATTCTCAGTCGAGTGGCTCTTTTCCATATGCACTGAACAAAAGGCATACAAGAGAAGCACGTGGGCCGATCGGCTTTCAAAGCTTTTAAATGGGCAGAAATGCGATGAGTTGTACGGATGAGTTTTGTGAGATTGGTATGATGGATCGGCCGTATACAGAATCATCATCGCTCACGATACGGTGCTCGTCGATGCGTAACGTTCGAGCCTTCGCTATTCAACGCGGTCATGAAAAGGCTAACATACTGTCGTCGTTCCAATCAAATCAATCACCATTTTCAATTCTTTCATGTTCCTCGATTCCCATGTATGTCCTTATACTGAAGCCAATGTGTCCCTTCTTAGTCGCTTTTAATAGTCAGGCGCAAGTATTCACGTACCTTTCGATGACTTATGGGACTCAAATCTTCATTCAAGAATGTACAAAGTGCAATAAGAAAGTGGGGGAGGGGACGGAGGGAAAAGATGTCGCCATCGATGTCAGCCAGTCAATGTTTGCCTGTTTGGTGTACAGAAAAAAAAAAGTGAGCGACGGGCCAGCTTCCTGTTTTGGGTAAGAAAGTACTCTGCGGGGAACTTCAAAAAAAGAAAGATGGGGTTTTTGAATAAGGCGAATTGTATGTCATCCAGTACGGCGACGAACTAAAACGTTTGGTAGAGGGGAAGATGGAGCATTTCTGTCTTTTCTGACTTGTGTTGGTCGTTACGTCATAAGCGGGCTCCAAAGTATATTTTCCTTTCCATCATCGAGTCTGCTGTTTTCACTAAAAGCATTATCATATGGACTGGAACTAAAAATTGTCAAAGTTTATTGAAAAGTCAGCATCTGCATCATTCACAGACGGACTGCCATTCAACAGTCTTTGTTTACATGGCATTAAATGGGCATAAGTTGAGAATAGAGTGACAGGAGTGACCAACGGTCGCACACACGCCCAAATAAACACTTCCAAACAACGTAGGAGGTGAAAGAAAAGAAAACAAAGAAAAGGAAAAATTAAAGAAAGACGAAAGATGCATACACAATGCGAATAACACACTGTGAACTTTAGGGAGTACGGTAGTGACGTCACATAAGAAACCCAAATTTGGACTAGTTTTGAAAAAAAAAAAAACTTTTTGAATTTTGCTGGTGCGCTAAGTTTTGAGTGGGGTGATGTGATGAACGTAACGCGTGACAATGGGCCACGGCGTTCAAAGACAATTGGCGCCGGAAACGTTGGAAGTGTCAGAAAATTGGGCGGGAATTGATGGAGAGAAATGAGAGGTGGGGGAGGGGGGGAGAATAAATGGGAGACGGGGTAAGAAAAAAGCATAAGAGAAAAAAAAAAGGGTGACAATAAGAGAGAAGAATAAAGATGTCTTTGATTGAAAACCGCGTGTGAGGAGGGGCTAGGTGACACTGGCTGGCACCGTGAATTCGAAGTCAGGGGGGACCAAAAGAAAAGGGGGTGTAGATCGACGCCGTTACTTTGATCAATCCCAACAAAACGGTGAACGACAGTAGGTCGGAGAATGAATGAGATCAGCTGTCTATCGCGAAAGAAGGGGTAGACACACGAAAGAGAAGTAGAGAAGGGTGTATACACATTTGGCCGGGTACACGCGTGCATGAATGCATGTGTGTGACTGCAGAAGGGGGTGGCTGGAACGGACCCCATAATTGAATCGACTAATGGAGGTCACCGTCCGTCGTCAGGGTGGCAAAAGAAGCGGAGCGAGAATAAAAGTGAGAACAACGGGAAAAAAAATAGTGAACAAGAGAGGTAAAGCAACGGAAAGAAGCCACTGCTATATCGAATATAAAAGAATAGAAATAATTTTTTAAAAATAATAGAAAATAGGAAAAAAAAAGTACCTCGGCTTAATAACTGTTTAAGCCCTGACTGTCGAGAGATTAGCCGAGGACGGCCTGGCCGTCGTCCAATTAATGAACTCGAAACGAAATACGATACCCATCGTCGCTTTGGTTTGGATTTCACGTCCTTATTTTCAAGGGATATATTTAATTGAGGGTAGGAGTCTATATACTCCTTACTGCTTTTCCATTTTTTTTTTCTAAATTCATAACGGACGCGTTACAAGAGAACTAAAATGATGGACGGACGAAAAACGGACAAATTCGTATACAGACTAGTGGGCAAAAGATAATTCTAAATTTGCCGAATCCGTGAGTAGAACCGTCATGTCTAAAGATTGGATGCTGCCGCAATCGATAACATATCCATCATGCATTGATGAGAGAACAATCAGAACATGCTGCATAGCTAAACACTGGAATAAATGTGGCCGTACTCAACTGACTGTAATTTTCTCAATCCGGAAATGCATGTATCACGAGACTTTGTTCTCATCTTGCTTCTCATCGTGATCGTCGGGAGGTTTGGCCTCCTCGCCCAAACAATTGATTAATACATTGGTTCGATGCTTTATTTATCAAAGACAAATGCAACTGCCAGCATTGGTTACCATCTCAAGTCAACTGGTATGAATCCTGCTTCGTCACAATTGTTTTTTGTTGAGTTACTCGTCCTCTAGCTTCTTCAAGCAACTATACAAACGGTGACAACTGTGTTTTAAGCTTACAACAACGGTATCACTATGTCGGAGCATGTTTAATAAAATCTGCTTTGATGGTTGTCGTTTTTAGCCTGTCCGCCGCACTGGCATTATAAATGTAAAGGATTATTAGCAGCGCAGCGACATGGCGGTTCTCTTGGTTCGCCCGCTTTTTCATGTTTGAAAATTGAACGTGCAAAATGTTTCATCTCGTTGCCTTTTAATTGGATTCTGGTTCACTGTTCCAAACAGGACAAGAACCTCTTACGTTCGAACGGACAGAGAATAAATGAAAAACTTTTGCGTGTATCGTATTCTTTGTTCTACCTCATTTTACCCTTGTTTCTTGGTGTAGTACTGTTCGCGTCCCATTTTCATTTGATTCGTAAACACGGAAAAGAGATGTAATTACAGACGGGCCCTGCTGCATTAGCATCCGCCCTTTCTCTTATTGCTTCGACGTTCTACGAGGCAATCCAAACTACGCCAATGGATAAATCGGCTGACCCGACCGCTTCATTTTCAAAATGTCAACTTACATCCAAAACATCTTCGACAACAAGCAACATTTCGAGGTTTATTTATGAGCATATATATAATATTCAACCGTGGATCGTGTTTGTGAGCGGGCGTGCCATACGCCTTTCTTATGCGCTCTACAATATACTGCATATTTCGTTCGTATATTTATAAGACTCTCGGACAGCGATGTGATCATATTTCCTGGTAGAATTACTCCCTCTAAGAGCAGATTGGATTGGATCGTCTTGGGTGGGAACATTGAAAATAAATACAAAACGAGAGCACAAAGCGTCGAGATGGGAGAAGACGAGGATAAAGTAGAAAGAAGGAAAGTTGGTAGCCATCGGAAAAAATGCATCAAGAAACTGTTGGTCAGAAGAAAAGGCACAGCTATAGTAGAACACGAGTTTGTGTCTGTTTTTTTTTTCCTTTACGGGCATTCGTAGAAAATGGGAATGCTTAGACGACGGTGGGATCTATTGAATAGACGCCATCATGGACGAAGAGTGACCATCAATAGACCTCTTCCTCTGTCTCCTTCTCCCATCATGTCTACTTACAACATATACACTCTATATTCTCTGCATTATGGCGGACTCTTTCAAATGCACACATATATTCACAGACTGCACGTTTTTTATGTATATTCTTTTTCTTATTCTTGCTCCCTCGTACCATTACTGTAAATGTCAAAGCCGATTTGCTATAAAGACTTATTATTATTCACTGGAGCGCAGATAGACCGTATATGTAGGGACGAGTGGACGCGCCCCGGCCAGATGTTCATCGTTGACGGAGATGCGCGCGTAGGTTGTCGTAAATGCATTTGGGCGTCATCTATACTACTGCCTTCGATCCACAAAAAAATCTAGCCTACAGCTTGCCTAGCCGGTGGCACATGGCTGTCGATTTCAAAAATTTCCTTCCATATATTATGATAGGTGATTTGCAGCAGCAGCTAATAGTCGGCAAAAGCTCGATTTTACGACAAACATCAAACGCATTGATGTTTCTGGCAATCGGCGGCTTTCTCGTTTCCAATCCGAGTGAAGACAGACTAGAAAATAAAGAGCGTGCAATATCGTTCACGGACCAATCAGTTAATTAAAAGAAACGTTGAAAGCTTCGTCCCTAATGATAGTCGGTAAGTAAGAATGTGGAGCGCCCGTTGGAGAGGGTTCAACAAGACTTTCTTTCGTGCTTCCGATAAGAAAACTCTGAAAGCATAGTAGAAAGACTCGAAACTGGAAAGTTGGTCTACATCCGCCTCAACTAGGCGGCGACACGGATGGGCTTTACGGGCAAATCGACATCCGTAAAGCCGTAGAGTCGAACAAGTTTCATCAGATATCCTGCCCGTTTGAGTATACGTAAGAAATGTTTTACTCTCTCGTGGAAGGTGGATGCGTAGTGCATGGATGCAAAAGCCATGGGACGGGATATCAAGTCCCTGGAGTAGTACTGTCAAGATCGCTCCGGCTGTCCCGGATCGGATGTTGTGTTCCACCATCCCTCTCCCCCCTTCCCCAAAGGAGGACACTGTTAGCAACTTGGAACTGAGAGGCGCGCGGTCATATAGCAGTAGCGGAAAGCGGATAAACTCACCTTATGAAAAATTAAAGCAAGATCGTAAAGCGAATAGTTATCAAACTGAAAGCTACGGCAAAGCTCCCGTTTTCCCATTAGGACTTTTTGATGCACTTCCGCGTTCAACGTCTATATCTATAGTTTATTTGGCATATGCCTAACCGACTAGATTGCAGTACGGGGGCCAAAAAAAAAACGTGAATGTGTAGAGAGGCAGCAGAGCCCGGTCTGCCTGTTGTAGAGGCCGATTGATCAATATAAGTTCGGGCGAACTTGCCATCTCTCTATATCTAGCTTTCTCCCACTTTTCCTGGAATTGAAACTTTGTTAGACTACTTTACACCCGCCTAGCTCTATATATGTATTTTTGATTTGATTTTCTTTTTCGAAACTAAATGAATAACGATTCAAGAGTAGTCTGCGCTAGCAAATCAACGAGAAAATACGTTGGCGTATTGCCATATTCCGCGCCCGCTGCTACCGGGGCTGGAGAGGAAAAGCGAATGAAAAACTTTTCCCTTTAAAAAATGCGTCGCTACAAAAAGTTTAGACGTGCTCCTTTCAGCTCGGGCTGTAAGTAGCTGTAAGCTGCGAAGGTTATTTCCGACCTTTTCAGCTATTCATGTCATGATTTCATCATGAGATTCATGACTTTCCAAACAAAGAACGGATGGAATTGAAGGTAGAGGTTCGCCCAGTCCCGCTCTATACCTTGGTATGCGCCATATATCCAATGAGATGGTAAGGAGGCAGCAAGAGTCATTAATAGCCATCTAGTTTTCGCTGCGGCATTTTGCCAGATCAGGGTGGAGGCCCAACAAAACAAGCGAAATTGATGAAAACAGCAGCAGCGCAAAACAAAAAAGAATGAAATGAATGAGGGCAATTTCAACTGTGTAGGCTGCGCCGACGAAATCATTGAAGCGGCAATAAAAATAGCTTTTGTGATTACACGTCGAAACGTGATAGGAAATAAATTTGGCCGTGGCTCGGTGGCTGTGTGTCGATTTTTCTGCTTCGTTGTTTCTTTTTTTTTTTTAACGTCCGGGCAGTATCAATCATATCAAGCCAATCTCACGGCAAGTCGTGATGCTTTTTTTCCAACCCAATCTGTTTTTGATACCTGCCTTGTTTTATTTCTTTTTGCTCTTTTGTTATTTTTTTTTTGTATTATTATTTATTCAGATTTGTTATTTTTCTTGTATTTTCAGAGAGCATTGAAAGGCTAATGTTTATAAGTACTTGTTGGCTCCTCTGTAGCGAAAGCCAAAACAACAACAACGAAAAAACGGGTTGTGTAGGATTGGTCTGGGCTCTCCCGTGTCTTTCAGCACAGCAGGAGGATGCCGCTGCGTTTTGTTTCTGGGTGTCAATCGTTCCACCTTTTTTCTCCCCCTTTATATACCGTCGTGTTTTTCTTTTTGAGTTTTTGTTTTTCTTGTGTTTTTTTTCCCCCTCTCATCTCTCAACAGTGAGGACTAGGGCCCCACCTATGTGTGTGGTTCGGACCGCACACGTCGGCTTTGCCCTTTCCCTTTTTCTTGTATATTATTTTTCAATTTTGGTTCGGCTATTTTTGTGTGTAGCTTTTTGAGGAGTTTCATCATTTTCATTTTCCTTTCCCTTCTAGCGCTGTCTGTTTTTCTGTCCGCGATTTGTTTAGTTCTCTTTTACCTTTTCTTTTTGTTCAGGAAAAAGACTAACGAGAAGAGGAGTAAAGTGCGTTCGACGTATGGCGAGGCCACAGTGACCCATTGAGACATGGCAATAAGATTTGGTGTAGTTGGCTCGGCTCCAACCTCATCGCTTGGCAGTTATCATATAGAAAACAAAAATATTAACAACGGAAAAAAGAGGGAAAACCTTCGGCCGACCCTTGCCGTGTATGGTTCGAATCGCGCAAGTATGGCATCATTTAATCAATCATTGTAGACGGCCACAACAAACCATCACCGTTGTTTGTAGTTTCCGTCTGGCGGATCACGTTCTTCTTGTCAGCTGGATACCTGTTGACTTCGACCTCAAGGTAAGCAAGTCCAAATAAGGCGATCAAGAACGAAACAGCACCGATTCGTCTCCGTGAATCTCTTGCAGATGAGGAGAGCAGCGCACGCATTCATTCGGCCTGCTCTATAATAAGAATCACAAAGCACCGAATCGCTTTGGGTGGCGACGTTTTTTCATGTTCTCATTTTTTGTGTAATGTTTTTGTTTGTTTTCATAACCAAAAACGTAAAATAAAATAAAAACTAGATTGCCAGATGCATTATAGGCAATTGTTGGCCGTTCACTCGAAATTGAACCAGCGTCGTAACATGTTGAGTAGCTTTGAATCTCAATAAGCTATTGTCCCAGCCTTTGCAACGTGACTCGTTGCGGAGGCGTATAGAGATATCGGGGAAGTAATAAAAAAAGAACCACCTACACATTCCTGCTATTTGAAATATGAAAAATGAATTATCCCATAATGTGAAAATTGGCTTCCATTTCTCGTCTGAAAATTATGAATAGTTCGTTGATGGCATCGATTTTTCCACGTTGCCATGCTAAGGGTAGCCGTACGAAAGCAACAGGCTCTAAAAGTCTGCAAATAAAGTTGTTTCACGTTTCGTCTTGTCGTGAGGAACGGCTCTGGGATGGGCGAAGGGTGTACCGTACGTAAGTCACACACGGCAGACATAACTTTTGAAACAGACACTTGATTGGAAAGTTTCGTTGGCAAGTTCATTCCCGGCAATGAAATATGTACAATGTGAAACGGTTCGCTTCGTTCCCTATACGCTTTCAACGGCCATCGCATAAATACAGTAAATATAAATTACGCTTCACCTACAGCTAGAGGCATTCTATAACATTCCGTACCGAAACGGTCTAACCTTTTAAATTGCCAAACAGGAAAATAAAAAATTCCATCGGCCTAATCGATAATTCAAAGGTAAAAAAGATTGTTCGTTTCATATGAAGATAACGCGCAGCTCTCTCGTAGAGTCGGAAAAAAAAAAAAAAAAAACGAAGCGTAGAGAGTTTTGTTCACGAGCTTTTCCATATAGACGTGACTCATTTGTCTATGCATATACGCAAACCGGAGGGGGAGACGGAAAGCATTGTGAACTTGCGTTGATACAACGAGGCTCCTTTAATGAGTTGCATCGCTATCAAATAATGCCCCGTCTACTAAACTCCACGAGGGTGCATAGAGGCTGCAGAATAAAGGAAAGGGGATGATGTGTCGCCCGGCGGAGATGAAGTGGCACACACACACACACACACACCCAAGCATGTGCTATGCATACTGGAAGACTATGCAGTGACTATGTAGTAGTATTTAGTGCTTATTAGTTGCTGGAAGATGAACAGGCCTTGGGACGTAGACGAGGGTCGATGCATAATAACATCGGTGACTGCCGGCAAAACACGTGATCCACATGCTAATTGGATGTCGGACGACCTATACAAGTATACAATGGCATATCGTTCTAATGAAGAGTTTCGTCAACAAGGCGGCAATTCGTGTCCAATCCTTGCTATTCATTTGGCCAAAAGGAAGGAGGACAATGTTTTTGTTTTACGGATATATCGTAGCGTTTTCATTTGCTGGAGGGCCGTTTTTGTGTGTGTCCAACGCAAGATAGACTGTATTGCATAGGGTATATGTACAAAGAGTTGAATATATAACAAGCATCGTATAGCTCAGGCTTATTTGTACTTTGGAGATTGGAAGTCCATACTTGTAACTAGTTGCTAGTTAAGAGTAAATAGAGAACATTATCGTGCAAGTTTGTGTTTGGATCTTCAATTTTGTTGTACAACCCGGAGACCGGATTCCAATAGACCCGGCGTATAGCTATATACTGTCGATGTCAATACCGCTGGAATTAACAGGGACGCAAGAGAAATCTACATGGCGTGACTGGATGACTTTGTGTCTCCACGACTCCCTGTGCAGTCCCTGTGACGAAGCATTTTTTATTTGATTATTTTTATTTTAAGTTTTATTTATTATTTTTTTTTTTTTCACTTAAAACATCTTCTTGTAGGCTATAGGCTTGGCCGGAGCACGCAACTCATGCATATTTCTCGCTCGTCGATGCTGACTAGGCGATACGACTCCGAGGGCTCATATATTTCCTTTTCTTTTTTGTTCCCCCTCTCTCTCTCTCTTGCCTTTGCTTGTTTCGACTGTCTTGCCAGTTTTACCTTTTGAAACATTGTCACTGTTTTTAAATAGACATGTTGTCTTGTTCGACAGCTCAGCGTCCATACATTCTTTGCCTCCATCAACGGCTATACGTCGATCGGCTGGCTGTGGAGAAGTGAGCCTTCTGGTCTTCCATGGCGTGTGCCTGATGGGGCCGGGATGCACCGAGTGTTCCAGAATGCGGTCGGCGTCTTATAGGAAGCTCTTGCCTATATGCAACATGTTAAAAAGACAGACTATCCGTGTATAAATCAAGAGGAAAAGTCATTATCGTGCCGACTGCATCTTTTTGAGCAGTTGAATTATTTTTAGCTTTTTCAATGCAACGCTGCACCTGAATAGCATCAGCTAGGCCTTCCTATTCCTACTGCCGTCGTATGGGATCTTAATGGCCTACTGGATGTAGGGGGAATACCAGTCTTCTTTTTTTTTTTCTGTAGACCTGCTTTTATTACTATAGCCCAACTCTTGTCAGTCAGAGATGTGAATCTGATTAAACTGAGTGCCCAGCCAGCTGACTGAAGAGACCGGGGTGATTTTGGCTTGATTGGTTGTTAGCTGTTTGTGAGGTGAATATCGGATGGATGAATTCGACGAGTAGAGTTGTTTATTACGAGTACCACATGCCCTATTTTTATTCACTAGAGTTTAGAATTGATAGAAATGGAAAAGCCTTCGACGCTATAAGCAAACAGAAAAAAAAATGTTTATTGATCGGTCGACATCCACTGTTCCATGGTTTTTAATGAGGCCGGATTAAGCGTTTCTCTGTTCACTGGAGAACACGTAACGAATGACTGGCGCCTCTTCATTTTCTTCACTCTACTGCGCGCTATAGCAGGGATGCAGCCATCAAGTTGTGGAGCCCTATGGCGCTGCTGCTGTTCAAACACTGTCGACACGCAAAAAAGAAAATCTATCGAGCCAGAAATTAAACAAAGTCGTCCTATTCGATGTCGTTCTCATTTTTTTAAGTTACACCCACAATCCCACATTCATAACATATACGCAAGTAGCTTAACGCGGCGATGTTCGAGTTTACATTACAGGTAATCATCAAATGAAAGAGATGTCGCCACTTCAACGATAATAAATTGTGTGTTTGTACATGCAAAGCAAAGTTTCAAGTCGCGTTGTTGTTTATGAACATGAAACCGGATCACCTGTTTTTACCTGGCCTACGAAAGCAACACATGTTACATATAATGGCATGGGGGGCGTAGAGGCCCGTCACTGAAAGGGAATGCCACAGTCGAAATATAGACATGGTCTACATCGTCAAAGGGCATGCCAAGTATTTTTTCCTCGTTGGCTAGCATCAGGTTTGCGGGTTAACTATAGTCGTCCATCATGCACGTCTCAGTGTGTTTACGTGAGACAATAGAACGAGAGTTTCGAAGGAAGGGAAGAACCGTTTCTGGAGATCCATCGATCTACGCGACATATCTTACAATTTTTGCTTTCGATTTCGTTGACAAGGGGACAAACGCAGTCCGTGGCAGTGCGGAGAATGTGTGGAACGTTATCCGTGACCGAACGAAACGCGTTTTCTCTCTTTGTTGCAACGTACCTCAGTTGGCCCTTCTCTTCCGGCTATCTGGACCTGTTCGTCTACAATGAATCACAACATGTATAGCCAGCGAGAGAGAGAAATGGAAACGAACGAAACCATTGGCTCTTACATTCTATACATTTTATATACTGCCAGGTTATAGAGAAAATATCAAGGCATTTATTTAAAGAACTCTTTGTTCAAATCTTGTACGCGCGTGATGGAGAGACTGATTTCCTTTGTTTTCCTTCCCTCGGGAAGGTCTCACCGAGACGTCGACGTTGTTGCGCCATCACAAATCACGTCTCGCAGTCCTCGTTGGGAAATCATTATGAATCACCCGCCCTGTAACGAATCATATTTTCACATTTTCCATATACGACACGGGGAAATTTGACGTGATCGTTCACCCCAGGCACACACACACACACACACGGGTCACACAATACCACGAATCTATTGGACGAAAAATGGTTTGGGAGGATATCTATTGCTGGTGAGAAGAGTTGACTTGGAACAAGCTATTCTTGGTAGGGGAAAAAAAATAAAATAAAAAAAACGAGACGACAACAATACACGACAAAAAAGACATCCCCGATGTATAAGAAAAGATCCAGCAAGGCGGGGGAGTGAAAAAAAAAAAAGCGAACGTAAAAGCGATTTGTCAAAACGTTTTCCACGTTCCTGTGATAAAACAATGTTCCATTTCCAAGAATACGTATGTAAAGGTACCATGTTTTTGTTTTTGTGTATTTTCCCCGTTTCATGACACATATTAAAGACAGCTGTCAATAATGATAAAAAGGGCACAATCGTCTACTCAAATCTTTTGAAACGATTGTTGAGCTATTTCGGATCACCGATGATCACCGAGTCTACATAAATTCCTTCGGCATTTTGAAATTTTCTTTTTTTATTCGGCATACTTGGGTAGATGTATACGTTCTAACTGGCTCTTAAGCCACACGACGTAATGGAACGACATAAACTATTGTGGGCGCAAATTGTTGATGCATATAAACGAGCTAGGCAACGATTTCTTTCCCAAAGCCATCGACGGGTATTTTTTTTTTTTGTGGTAGGGGGGGGGGGATGATGTATAAAAGCCTAGATTTATGGGAGTCTCGACGCTTAGCCTCCCCAAGATTCTTCCATGCTGATCTCGATAAGCTGGACGGGAGATCGACATCTTGGTGGATCGATATATACTACTCTTCCGTTACGGCTATCTTTTCGCTTATGGCAGTGAGCGACATTGCAGGCGCTTTACCTGCGGCTCTTTAGCCCCGATGTTGCGCCATAAGTCTTATAACCGACAAGCTTTTCGAAAATGCTACGCCGCAAATGGGATCATTATTCATGACGAGGCGATTTCTAAACAGAAACGATCCACACGAAGAGCCGTTTGTTTTCGACTATAGGCTTGGCTGGATAATCCAGCAGTGTTTTTTTTTTTCTGCGTTCCTCCCCCTCTTTTTTATATTTTCCTTGTCGTGTGTTTTGGTGGCAACATTGCGCCGTTGGAACATCAAAAAAAGGGGGGAAAAAACTCGTCGTTGATGAGAAAGGAGGGACAAAAGAGGGTGGAGGAGGACTATATGAACGAGAGAAAAAGAGCTATCGCTCTCTGGAACAGCTTCCAGTTGGCAAAACCATCAGAAGAGATAAAAAAAAAAAAAAGAACGCTAAAGTAGAAAATAAGAATTGAAGAGGGGGTTAAAGCCCAGCAGAGGCGAGGGCGGAGTAGGAAGAGAGAGAGAGAAAAAAGGGTAGATCCAACAGCATCCATACGCGCCCAAGGGGTGACGGATGCTGGTAACGTCGGCTGAAAAGTCGATACTGTTCACGTATGGAAGAACCAGTGCGGCACTAACAGTGCACCGAGAACGATTCCGACTATTGCTGCAAGGCATTTCTAAAACTCTTTTATATGATTTTTTTTTTCTTCGTTGCCGAAAGAAACACAACTACACTTGATCATCGCACCCAACACCACGGGGTTGTGTTGCCCTTCGTTTGAGAAGGGTTGCCGCGATTCCCTGTTGAATTGCTTTTTCACTGCAATATTCAGGTTGAATTGGTTAGACAACTTGGGAACATCAAGACAGAAGAGTCGGGATATACGTATTCGATTCCAATGCGTCCTGACGAAGGATGAAGGCAGAAGAAAGATGCTGTTAAAGCTAGCAGGGGAGATTTCCCCCTGCTTTCATATGAAAGGCTCTTCTTCTTTTCTACCCTATACTACTCGTAGACCAACTCTCAATCTCTACATACATATATATCCCCTCTCGTTTCTTATAGTGTCCTTCCAATTTGAGGAGAGCAGGACTGGGCCGGAATAGACAATGAACTGGATTACATGTCTCCCCCCCCCTCTATCTTCATATGCTTCATGGTATCATCTGTACCTTCATGCTCTTTGCTGCACGTCCCGCTATCTGAATCTATGGCGTGTGCCCGCTTGCTTCTCGATGCGTCTACAAAGCTTTCTCTATTTTTTTTTTTTTCTATCTCTTTATGCTGCAGATTTGCTTCTTCAAAGAGATGCGGAAAGAGTCTTCTAGTAACGTGGAACTATGTATACACGTCCTCATTCCTACTGCATGAAAGATTCATGCAAAACTCTGCGTCAAACACACACACGCACATCGTAGGAATCACCAAGTACATGACCGGAAACTTTATAGAGTTTGAGAAGGTTTTTCTTTTTCTTTTAAAAGGCAAATTTCTCTTTTTCGTGTAATTTCTTTTGCAAAGCGCGCGTCCACGTTGAAGAATTCCTGTGTCAATATGATTAAGCCTATCAAACGATGCCCATTACACAATTAGCAAAGGGTTTGAACCTACACCTGATGTGCTTCGATTCAATTTGGCCGTTTCTATGTTACCACCAATCATTTAACGAGACTTGAATTTTATTTTAAGGAAAAAGTTTATTAGGGAAAGCAAAATGTCTTGGAAAAATAACATTCCCCATTAAACATGTCAATTAACTCGTCTGCGCGCAAAGTTGGATGAAAGAAAGGTCGCTGAAGTCGATAATATAGAAGCGTAGGATTATATTTATTTTTTGTTTGACGAAAATGGCAGGAACGTTCCTGGCTAATTTCCAAGTTCGTATACAAGTAGGGGGTTACGGCGTGAGTGACAGGAGGCAACACAAAAAACGAAAGAAGAGCTCGTTATCTACATTTTCGAGCGAAAGAAGGAAAGCAGGGAAAGATTCACTGAACGGTGTCGTCATGAAACAAATGCTAGACATTCTTTAAACACATAATCACATTCAAGATCCCTCTACAACATATAAGAAAAGGTAATGCTGTTCGAGAAATAATGGGACAGAAATAAGGGGGGATTGAAAGGAAGGTGTCAAAAATAATGGGACTCTCTTTTGATCCGGTTTTCTAAAGGATTCATCTCACACCAATTTCCATCAAGCAAAAAACAACAAACGAAAGAGCTCGTCGTTCCCGATCGTTCAAATAGACGAAACATCCGCAGATAAAAAAGAATGGAAGCGACGATGTTGCTCGGGCATGGAGTGGCAATCCTTACTTGTTAAGCGCTGCGTTTGGTTATAAGCCGAGACTAACAAGACGAGAGAATTCCTAAACTACTACGCTGCTGCCTATATTCCTGAGCCAAGATTCCACCAGTTCCCCCCGCTTTCCAAAACGTTATATTCGAATTGACGTGATTAGTTGGTCGTATTTTCGTTAACGTTTAGTTAACAGTCCATACACGCTATTTTATTTATAGATCACGTGATGCGCATCTGGACATTAACAATAACGAAGAATTTGTCCAGCAACCGCTTCATTGGGCTTTAAAAAAAGAAAAGTCCATGTTCGTGTAGTGACTGACTGGCTTGGATTATGTAACGTGAAGTAGAACAGTCAATTTGATGGATCATTGTTCGGAAGAAGAAAAATGTATTTAAATGAGGGACCAGTTTTTTTTCTTGTTGTCGTCTTTGTTTGGCGTTTGCGAGAAAAATCACTTTGCCCTTTATCACAAAAATTCGAAAGACAAAGGCGAAAATTGATTGTTGTTGTTGATTGTAAACTTGTCAGGGCAGATTGGATTTAAAATATTCGAGAAATAAAAAATAGTCGAGTGATGACGGTTTGACGAAACGGTCGATATAACCGGTCTCGCTTGTTAGTAGATTGTCACTTTTCCACGACCTTGTTAGTATATTTATACCGTTCATGCGACGTGCACGCCAAAAACTTTTGAAGAAGAAAAAACCTTGATTCGGGTCTTTGAGACGATTGTAGAAGTCTGTTGAGTTCACTCTTGGTAACTTTCAAGTTATCTTTTTTTTTCATGTTTTTTATCAGTAGTCCTTTTATTTATTTTTTGCTTTCTGTCTCTCTTCAGAAATCCTGGCAGTGGTGACGTTAACAGTGCGTCCGTTGCTATCAATTATGTTAATTCGCCGATTCTATCCCGTCTACGTACCCAACTAGTTCCGAGTGATGCATCGTTCTCCTTCTTTCTATATCTGCTTGTCCCCCCCCCCCCCCCATCTGCTCTCTTGATTTTCAAAAAGTGGATTGACTCACCCACTATACTTTCGATTGGCATCTAGGTAAAAATGGATGATTGCTACTCCGGATGGAATCGAGTGACTAGCCCACCCCAAACGACAGCATCAAACACCATTTTCATTCCTAATTGGGTTTGTCGATTCCTTTCATTCCGCACGCTCCCTCCGTATCTCTCTCTCTCTCTCTCTCTCTCTCTCTCTCTCTCTCTCCACTTTCCCCACCTTGAATAACCCTCTTTCCATGTTACCCCTCCAATTTTTTTTCTTTTCCCTCTTCTCTTTCAAATGTTATTTTTGTGTGTGCCCTTATATCGTCCAAATTGACGGTTGACGAACATGATGCTAAGGTATAATAGGATACGCAGTGTTGCACACCCAAAC
This sequence comes from Daphnia sinensis, assembly GCA_013167095.2. Taxonomy (NCBI): domain Eukaryota; kingdom Metazoa; phylum Arthropoda; class Branchiopoda; order Diplostraca; family Daphniidae; genus Daphnia; species Daphnia sinensis. Next base: position 6,609,713 of record CM023197.1, read on the forward strand.
CGCGGTTGGTGCGAGACAGATAACGAGCGGAGAGCGGCGGAGAGCAATCAATGATGCGAGGTCAAAGATCGTTCAGTGCCACGTACGAAACTTGCTGTATATACATATTTATCACATCGTAAGATGTGTTTTTTTTTCGGTGGTAAGACGCGCGGTGTCTTTTCTTCGTTTAATTACCGAGACGACGCCCTTATAAAGGTCGTCTACGTTTTTACTTTCATTAATGATCGTTGATTCGTTTAAAAGTAGGATGACAGTGCTGATGGGACGACATATATTGAAGGCGTATACCTGTGTCGTATATAGAATCGATAAAAGAAGTTGAAACTGCTTCAATAAATTCAGACTAGAGTGTTTACAAAGATTTCGGGGGAGGGGGGGGGGAGGGGAGAAACGTAGAAAGCAATAATTCCTGTTCCAAGTAGGGTTCTTCTTTAAATATGTAAGCTTTCAATATACATCCCCTGGTGGAGCCTTGGTAACAGAACATGAATATTTCGGTACGAATCGTTTTTCGATTTAATGCTAGGATGGTTCTTGAGTAAACTTTTTTGATTCATCACGATGAATTTTTGATCATTCAAATTTGGACTGTTTGTTTTTACGAGTTTTGATGTCCGTTCCAAATGGGGATGGCCGTATTACATTTTTTTTTTTCTATTTAAATGGCTGTTCGTTTTTCTTTTCCCCTACTCCGTTTATATTGTTCTTGCTTGGTTTGTTTCCATCCCTGAAGGGCCTGATATATATTTCCTTGTACGTTCGTCATCTTTTCTCCAATTTAGAAGGGGGAAAAAAAAGTTGAAAAACACAGAATTTCTCTGTGATGTTTGACAAGATAAGCCGCCGCATCTTGTCGTGATGGTGGCTACCGTTATAATACACATATAAAATAATAACATCACCCCTTGAAGTTATAGTACGTCTGTGTTATATATCTAAGGCACCTTCCCAATTTTCCCTGTTCGTTCTTTTATTTTCTCTGCCTGCCATACAAATTGTTTCATACTAGCCTCAAACTCTCAAAGGCTCGTCGGACCCGGACCGAAGGGATGTACTACAATTGAACATCAAAAACCAAAGTTGAAGAGGGTCGAAATCACAACCGTGGAACATCCCTCTCTGCGTTCCTTAGTCATCCGGTGGCTATTCGGAACGCCCGAGTCGTTGGCAAGGGGGAAAAAGAAAATTCCAAAAATAAAGGTCGGGAGGGGGTTATTATTATTGGAGTGATAGCATCAGTTGTAGAGGACTCGGGTTCGATGATGGCAATAATGGAACAATAGCGCGTTGTAGTACAACAAGCGGTTGATTATAAAAGGCCTATTGGATAGCTCCTACCGGCTATTATATTATATCTAGAGAGGTGAAGCAGGGTAGAATAGAAAAATGAATGTTTGAAGTTGGTCCGGGGATGGAGAGTTTGAGCAAAGAAATAAAAACTACCAGGTGCTGGCGACGGACTAACCAAAAAATCCTGCGTATATACTCGGTTGCTATATACGCCTTATTTAGAGACGCAACCGATTGTTTTCTGTTTTGTTTATTTCCTGCTTCGTCATTGATGACACAGTAGGGTCTTTTTTTTCAATTTTCCTTCTTGTTTTTCGTCTTGTGTGTCGTGAACATAAAAGCCATTTCTGCTGCGTCGACTCTCTTTTTTAAAACCGTACGACGAGCTGTCGCATCTCTGTTGACTCTTTTTTCTTTTCTTTATTTCTCCCCTCAATGTTTGGTAAAAGCCCAACGCGCCCGAGCCCAGATGATGAGCTTTCTATCGTAAAAAGCCGTAAAGGGACGCTCTGCCAAAGAGCTGTCCATCGAAATCCATCGGGAAAGTCGTGTCCTGGCTTCTTTGCAATGCGATCTGGTTTTTTGGGGAGGTTGGTTGTTGACTTTTCTCCAGTCGGCTGTTTCTGCCGAGACGGGAAAAAGTCAGGAATGGGGAGAAACGAACAACAACTCGGAGCCAAACGCGATATTGACTCGCTTCGTACTTGAAGTCTACCGTCCAAGTGGTGGTCTCCAAGTCCAACAACTTTGTTGAATAAGCCAAATAAAAAAAATAATAATAAAATGACGCCTATACTCTCTCCGGACCGGAATTCATCGCACCGATCCATCTTGTCGGGTTGGGTTGTTGACAGAGAAGAAGAAAAAAAAAAAAAAGAACTTGAAAGTGCATTTTTATCGTTTCATCCTGGCTGTCCTCGCCAGGACTGAAATCATATTGGAAATTTGAATTGAAGAAATGAAAAAATGAAATTTCCTTTTTTCTTTTTTTGTTTCTCGCAGTGAGATTTATGCTGGTCTTTTGTACGTCCATTAAGTCGCATCGATAATTAACTGGAAGGAAGAGCCGAAGAGACACGGCTGGTAATTAAGAAGCCGAGACAAATGATGAACGCAGCTCTATAGCTCTTTTCTCGTTCTCTCTCTTTCGCGTGCGCATTACTCAACGCGGCCGTTCCAGCTCTCTATATAATTCTCGACGCTTTTGACAGGCATATAAATAAGCAGTTTTCGTCTCCTTTTCTTTCTTTACCCCCGGCGCTTCAACATTTCCAATTTTCATTTTCAAAAGTCTTTTATTTTTATTACTATTTATTCTTATTCAAAATTTACCTCCACCGTTTCGAAATAGGCAGTTGAGTAACCATGTCTTCGCATTGAGGGATCGGGGCCCCACCCAGCCGCACTTGGACATCACAAAGGCGACAGACATTCGATACGTCACTGCCACGATAACGACAAGCCCTGCTGAAATAATCCTGCGTCAACGCCTTTCAGAATACACCTTTTTTTCCTCGACCTGTTGATGACCACACATCGGCCTTATACGCTTGCTGTATATCTATACTTTCGATCGGGACAAATCACACGCCTACCATTTCGGAAGCGCAATCGGGGTCTCCCGTTCGCTTGTTAATGTTCCCCTATACACAACCGGTGCCGCTTTCAACGTCTTCTCGTTATTCACGCGCGCACGAGGAAGAAGAAGAAAAAATATAGTCAAAAAATGCGGTTGGCGCCACATTCAGATGCGGTCAACTGTTATCGGCCAAACGTGAACAGTTTGACGTTGTCTTCGCTTTATCTCGCCAGATATTGTCCAGCGTGCTGGCCGCCACTTGACTGAAAGGCTAGATGGGGCGTTGCCCCGTGTTGCGATGCCCGTATAGCCTGAGTCAGTAAACAAATCTTTTTGGAAATGAATATTTCGCCGCATGGCGTCCGTCGGTGGCTGGTTAACTCTGATTTTTTTTGTTTTTGTTTGTTTTCCCCGTTCACATAGCCCAGAGTGAAACAATATCTAAGCGCGTGAACTATAGTAGGTACACGAAGTCTATTTGACTTCCGCAGCCGGCGTGAAACTATACAGGAATAACTCGGAGTCGTCGACGTGAAAAAGGCCAAATAAATCACAATTCAATCAACTCAAATGTGCCAAAAAACCATTATAATGATGAAAAATGTCGTTTACGTCACGCGCTCTTTTTTGGGGGGCGAAAAAAAATTGGTAAAAAATGAAAACAGAGGGAGGAAAAAAAAAAAGGAAACCTTCAAAAACAGCTGCGTTATTTACCGTCGAAAAATGACATTGGCATTTGCTTGCTTCTCCCCCCCATGAGAGACGGTGCAATATTCTTTCGAGCTGATGGGCCGCCGCAAAAAAAAAAAAAATAAAAAGCGCTGCAACAGCTGCGATGGGTTTTTTATACGCGCGCCATTGTTGGATGGCACACCAAATGAAACCCGGTGCGGCGGGGCCCAACTTTGCCGTGGCTGTCAACCAACGAGAATGAAAAGGACATGGTCGAAATCGTTCGCCGCATCGCACACACAAAGGCAAAAAATAAAATGTGAGGGAGGGGTGGTGGGAGTAAAAGAGTGGAAAAAGAGTTAGTTGCTGCTTGTTGCAACTTGATTGGGTGTCATAAATTTGTGCGTCTTGGAAGCTGGAACACAACCAAAGGAAACGAGCTGAGCAGAACTGTGCACGACGATGAAGGAGAGGAGGGAGGATTGTCGAGTGCGTTTTGCGTGCCTGCGTGCTGTCTAAACCATCAGGACTCGTCTTAACCAGGCTGTTACATACCCTCCACTGTATGGGCTTGGAATATTAGACGATCCAGAGCCCTTCTCTTGGTCCCCGCTTTTTTTTTTGCTGCTTCGTGAGGGTTTAAACATTACACCGTCATCCGTTGTCTTCGCTGAAAGTTGAAAATCCAAAGTCAGAAACAGAGAACTCATTTGACATTCATATAGTTTCGTACTTGTAAATCGGGTTAGTTGAAAACGGATGACAGACGACTTCTTATACAAAACTATTTCAGCGAGCAACGACGGTCTGAATTTCACTCGCTAATTGACAAGTTAAATGTCATTTCGCTGAGAAGCCTTTTTTCTTCTTTCCCTTTAAAAAATAATATGACGTTATTTAGAGAAACGAAAGGATTTTAAAGAAAAAGGAAGAAAAATTGAGTGCGTGATTGTCGTTATTCCAACTAGGGCCCACACTATTTGCAGGGAACGTTTTTGAATCAACAAGTGAAATCGACAGGAAGGAGAGCGTGCGTGTGTTAAAGGCCTGCTGAGCGCCTCTCTTTAAAAGGCAGGCTAGAATCAACACGGAGCTTATAGTGCGTAAACAACGTCTGTTTGTTTGCCATCCACATTTCTTTTTCTTCGTATATTGCAGATGATTTGTGCCTGCCTACGTTGCTCCCTTTTGCTTTCATTTGTAGAGGGAAGACTAACATTGGATTCCAACCAAAAACGTATGGTAGGCTACCGCGTTTACATAAAAGCTTTTTTTGTTTTGTTTTGCCGTTTGTTTGTTTCTTAGATCCGCTGAAATTGGGGGTGTTCCTTCGAGAATGAGGCAAAGTGATTGACAGTTTCAGCTAAATTATGGACGACGACGAAAATTTCTCGTAATAAGCTCAGAGCTCGAAGGCAGCCCTAGTAACGAGAACGCCAAATACAACAACTTGATGTGTAAACATTTACAGCGACGGGGCGGGGCAAATCAATTTTAATCCAAAAATCGATTTCAGCAAAAAAAAAATTAAAAACAGAAAACTTTCATCTCCCAGTTTCGCCCTGCTGCATAATCATATGGCAACATAAAATACAACGTAAAAGGCAGTTCGTGACCAAGGTGATCGCTCGATCTATTCGACCTGAAACAAAAAAAAAAGAAAAAATCAAATTACGTGCTGGTTAATATAATCAAGCTTTATCTCCTTCATAAATCAAATCGACCAAACAAGTCCACTAATTATAAAATATATAGGGTAAAGAACAAACTGTTTTTAACTGGTCTTCGCAAAACTCGTTTGAACGCCGTTGCACAGCTGGAAAAAATAAAAGGCCACCGGCACATACAAGTACTGCGGGCTAGTGGCTCTTTATTCTTTTTTTTTTTAACGAACGAGCGATTCTGTAATGCCGTCGACATCGTCCACACATGCCGTTCCTAAAGGCAGGAACGGAAAACTTGCCGTCTGATTGGTGAGAGAAACGTGACTGTCTGCCGAAATAACCGACATCCACTCGTACAATTATGGATCGCAGAACGTCAAGTTTCCTCTGCGCAAACACGGAGCGGTAAGAAGGAAGTATATAAAATAATGAAACAGAAAGCGGGAGGAAAAAGAAAAGTAGAAGAAGAAAAGTTGGAAGACTTATACAGATCTAATGCGAGATGCTCTTAAGAGTAGTAGCTAACATTAACAAACGCGATGGAAAGATTGTGGCGAACGAGCGGAGGACGTTGATAAAAGATCTTAAGAGATCTTATACGAGTTGTAAGAAATGGCAAGATTATAGGTGATAAATAAAACACATGAAAAAGAATGCATCGAGATTGAAGAATCCATTGTTCTTCGAAATGGACGTTTTGCTGGAACATTATAATCCGTGAAATTTCATACGTTGTTAGCCCATGTTCTCGAAATAGTTTGATGGAAAAAGACAAGGTTCTCTGCTATCGAAATGATTGGTAAATCAACAAGACGTTGGAGCTGTGCGTGCCGTAGTCGATAAAAAGCGCTTCCGCTGTTTGCATATATTTCCCCATATTTTTCGCGGCGCCGCAAATGACGGCCAACGTTTCGGGTGTAAATATTCTTTTTGCCGTCCATTCGCCGGTGATAAGGTGTCAAGACGATCTCCTAAACCAAGTAGAAGCTCCTTTTTTCCCTGATTTTTTAGGTTTCCCCCTTTAAAACTTGTTTACATTACCGCCGTTTACTCGCCTTGATGGGCTTTTCGCCCTTCCTCTTTCAACTTGAAAGCTAAAACGATGGACACTTCATTGCCATAACTTTCGACTTGTTAATACCGCCGCCTCTTCGACCATCTACATTTCGTTTACGAGTAATTTTTTTTTTCTTTTTCATGGAAACTCAACGATTCACCTGCGTTTTTATGCGTGTTGTCTATTACCTTTCGAGCAACGCAAACGAAACGTGTTCTGTTAAGAAAAGCGAACAAAAATCGGGAAGTCATCATTGTTGGATATAGAGGTGGAACCATTGAAATTGCGCTTAATGGTTAACAGTTCATGTTTTCATGGGAAAATATATTATATATGTATGGGCAGGCATTTCCCCTTTGATATGCAAACGGTTTAGCGAGCCTCTTCGTGCGCACGTCAGGCAATTTACGAGTATAGTGTTGCGAGAGCGTTATGCCCCATCCTTTTGTTGTTGTTATTTGCGTTGTTGTCTGCGCCCCCAGAATTTGAACGTATTTAAAATAGTGTGGCTCTTTTGTGAGCACCGGGGAATGAGGAAAACGAACGAGCCGAAATGAATAAGGCGAAGGGGGGAAACGTTCGATTCCGAAAAGGCATTGCCAGCAACAGGGCCAGCAACCAACGGCCCCATGGAGACGGCGTGTTTATGTAAAACGCATCGACGCATTCAGCCGAGCCCGGGAATAAGAAATCATCTCAGCTTTATGGCGAGACGTTGGGAGACTACGTCGAGGAAACGATACAACGCAAAGAAAGAAACATTTCCAGAGCTAAAATGAGAAATTCGGAGTTTTTGCCTCTCTTTTGTTCAAATCAACAGGGAATATATCGTTTTCTTCTATATGGCAGCGGATTCTTATACACTCAGCCAAATGCAAGTTACAAGGCCGCGCGGGAGAAATAAAAAGAAAAACCCTACGACATCATATCAACAAATGAAATCACAATATTGTATATGTATTGCGTCTTGTCTTGCGTACTTTGATTTTATTTTTTTTTTGTGTGTGTGTGTGTCCCATTTCACATAGTTGCAGTCTGGACAGAATTCAATTGCTTTGCAATTGCTTTCAGCCTGCTGCCGTCTTGCTTTTCGTGTTGTTGTTATTGCTACCAAGTTTCACTAGATTCAATAACACTCCACACGGTTATTGAAATAGATACTGATTTACAGCTTATATACGTTGTCTATATCCGTTCAAAGTCTTATATGTTGTATAGAAGCCGTACATTTGTGTAAAAAGAGAAAACAACACACCGCTCTCCTGTTATGCGGTTTTCCCTTTTTAACTGAAAAGGATGAAGAAGACGATGATTCCGCTGACGAAGCCACAGTTTGAAGAGCGACAACGATGATGTTTGTAAGCCTTTCCATACATTACGGACGGCTGCCTTAAAAAAACATGTTGTGCATGTTCTTATAGCGTCGAAGTTGCCGACCAAGATCACAAAGAACTTTATATAGTTTTTTACTGTATTGACGCTGGTCTAGTGATTGCTAACGAGTTGAATGTTTGGTGCTTTTAGCATAGCTAATGAGTGACCATAGCCTAACGAGTTTTTTGGGTAGGGTTATGACCGTTGGACCACCTTTCATGCCTTTTGAGATAAGAATATATTTATCGATTATTCTTCCCCCTTAGACATTTTGAAATAAATTGGCGAACTCTTGGTAATAGGTTTTCTAGCTAACTAAGGCCTACCATATAGAAATCTTGTTGGATATAGTAGGCTGACGTAGAGAAAACGGGGTTGCCGTTAGCTTATCAGCAAATAGCGCGACATGAGATGTCATCCCGCGTAAAGTGTATGTATATAATCGAGTCACGAAAGAAAGCTTTGGTTCAGTGCACCAGGCGAGGATAAAAACGTCATTTAATGTCACGATCGGGCGCCAGGTACAATGATCATCTAATGGATATAACGCGAACGCTGTTACAAGCTCGTAGACTAATCATAAAGTGCAATGCATTAGCTCGTTCGACAGTGCCTAATATAGCTTACAACGTTGTGCTATTAAACAAAAACAGACGCGAGAAAGATATAGAAAATAGAAAATGAACGAAGAAGAAGAAGCCCGAATTCTATGGACTCCCATTTGCGAGAGTGTTCAAACCGATGGTCTTTACGTGTTGGGACGTCGCTGAAATCCCGCAAGAGGAGCTACGTTATTTTTTGTGTGTGTGTCTTTTGCCCTTCAAGTCTCTTGTTTCTATATAAAACATTTCTATACGTGAAGCTATTCAGGTGGATGAGCACATCGTCAGTGGCACGCGCAGCCCGAAAAACCATACGAGAAAAGAAAGAGAGAACTAACTGATCAATATTGAAGGCGCCCTTTTGTCGATGTGCAGCACGCAATACACATTCAAAGAACTCTACATTTCTAATACGAATGTGTGAGTCGTATATAGCATAAAAAAGGCACCAAAAAGATGGAGAAAGGGGAGTGAGGAACGAAGAAAAAAAAGCTTTGAGTGGTCACTGAATAATGAATGACAAAAGCCGGTGGGCGGCAGTAGAAGAACGATGAGGTATATATATAAAAGCGCATCAGAGTTCCGAAATATTCCCGTGCGTTGGCAACCCGTAATAAAAGCCATAATGAAACAAGTTCGCTCGCTTCTTTCCCCATTCTCGTCTAGCAAGCCATATTATATATACTACCTCTTCGTTCTTAAACATGCATCGTAAATTATGACGTGCGCACATCCCAGATAGAAATGCTATATACACAATAATGCAATTTTCTTGGACCCTTTGTGTCTTCGGCGCTTGTTCACCTAATCTGTATTGATGCGGCCGGGGCAGGTGAACGGGTTTGTGTTAATAAAACTGCACCACATTTTTTCGTTGTAATCTAAGAAAACCGAAACGGAAATTAGGAGGGAGAGTGGGGAATCTAATGGATTTTTATTGGCTAGTCAAGTTAAATCATTCATTTTTTTATTTTTATTTAAACGTTATCCTATGTCTTTCACGGTTTCACCGGCCGGTTTCCCGTATGGAAAAACAGCTGGTCAAATTGCTGTATGGATGTGTTTCTGGCAACAACAAAAAGGGAACAATGTGCACTTTGATTGCTTGCGCACAGCGCTGATGATCCGCAATCGATTGTTTGGCTAGTGGTCTTTGAACAAGAACAAGAAGTGAGATGAGAATGAAAGAAGAAAAAACAAAAATACACTCGAGCGCTTTTCTTTCCTATATTTGGAAGGAGATCACGTAAGTAGAATGCACTGGAGCGTGTCTTTGGTGGTGTATCATTCACCATACGATCTATGATTTTTTGTTGTTGCTGTTGTTCGCCTCTTTTCATTTCCAAGTTTCACAGCAAAAATACCGGTTTTTTTACGGCCGTTGCTTTTGTGGTGCCTCCAGCTCTCCTCGCTTTTCTCAGTTTCTTTCATTCCCCCATTCTTGCTGTTCCATCAAACGATGATGATGACTTGTCGACTGATGAATGATGATCGAACGCTTTAACATTACACCCGTGGCAGGCATATCGCTTTGGCTTCTGGAACTATACACGAATTTGGCCGCAACAAAAAAAAAAATGAACCCACACAAAGAAGTAAGAAAGAAAGAAAAAAAAAAGGCTGCTGGATTCATTTGGATGTGTGCCGAATATGTACTTTGTATACAGTACGGGGCCCCTTATCAAACGTCAATGGTATGTGATGTACGTCGTTGTATAGGAGCCGCTGTGCGCTGCCAGGTTGCTTTGATTGGATTAAGCACGGGGTCCTGCATTTCACTTGCCTTCGTACTTAATGAGAATAGATTGCCCGAGCCACACATCACCCGATTGGCCGGCCTGGCCCACGGAACAGCAATCATGCAAGGCATGGCGTGATGAAGATGCCCTTCTCATTAATGCAGGCCTCAGAAGCAGCCCCGACTTGCAATAACCAAACGGCGTATATAAGTCATATCATGTATGTATATACTGTGTTTATACATAAGGTGGCCTATACACGCCTATAGATCCATATCGTTCGGTTTAAAGGTCTGCGCATTGATGCGTGATGCGATGGACGACGTTCTACAGCAAGGAAACTCATATGATGACAAACCCGGAGAAATTACACCGAAAGTAATTTAACTTTTGAAGACATACCGTTCGACGTTATTCCAGTCTGCTGCATCACTTGTGTATTTAACGTCCGTAAAAAAACGACAGCAATAAAAACAAAAGTCTATCATATATAGGTGCCTTGTAAGGGCATACAAAGTTCCAAGGGCTCTTATTGCTCGTCGGATCACATTCACAGGGCATACTTTTTTACGCTGGAAATCTAAATAAATGTTTATTTTCGAAAACAAAATAAAAGTCGAAATGCTTTTCCCTTTGTCTTTCAACAGTTTCCGATGAGGCGAGAAAAATCTCCCGGAGCTTGTGGAAATAATCACATGCCGATGTGAGACCATTGACACGCCACATTTTTCAGGGGGTGGTTTTATTCTTTTCCACCCCAACAAGAAAATTCAAAGAAGAAGGAAAACCCACACTTATATATTTTTTTCTTCCAAAGGAACAGGATATCTGACTTGTTTTGAAAGAACAGAAAAAATATTTATTGACATCTAGCCGTTTTATGGTTTGCCGTTGACGGTACCTGTTGGCACGGCGGTCAGGATGTCTTTCCATTTTTTTTATTTATTTCATTTCTTTGTGTTCATTTCGTTCACTTTCTAGTAGCATTCAACAATTTCCTTGTAGGGTCAAAATGTGGTGTGACCGGTTTTTCTTTTTTTTTTTTCCTCCGCGTTTCACACTTTGTCTTTCACCGGAAGCAACGAAAATAATAAAAGGTAAACATCTGTGTGACGTGATTTCATATTCCATTTTGTTTTTTTCCATATTTATTTGTAATGCATTGAAAACAAGTAAAGCAGACATGCAGGAAATGTAATCAAATCGGTCTTGGTTGCGGCTGGATTCACCTGACTTGAAACACCGCATAAAAGGTTAGGTTTTCTATATCTATCCCTCACAAACTAGACGCCACACCTTCTGTTTGCCAGCATGGCGGTGGTTTTGAAAATACGATACGCGCGGAGTACGGCTCAAGCAAGAAGGAGATTCTTAATCAAATTCGCTATAGCGGAAAATCTAAGGCAGCCGAGTGTGAATAATTCCATCTCGAAAATAAATAAAAAAGGGATGAGAAACGATGGTAACAAACCGTCTACTGTACTATACAATCACATAGTCGTGAATTTAAAAAACGAAGAAGAACGGAACAAGGAAAAAGGATTCTGATAAAACTTAAGATCGGAGGAGGTTGGATTGCAAAGTCTGATGTGCACTCGTCTCCTCACATCTGGTTACGAGATTTGCAGAAGTGTGTGACTCTGCACTTCGGATCGTATTTTTTCAATAAACGACGAGCAGTGTTCAACTATGCGCTAATGGATGGATTTGCATGTCTGTCGGCTGCGGCTTGCCGATGGCGGTTGATGATTGTCTTGAGTTTGTTTGCCTTTCCTTCGTTCACCGTTGCCTGCGCCTGCCTTTCCACAACTTTCTTATATTCCTTTACATATTCTTTTCATTTCTTTTCTATTATTTGTCTTTCCGTTCGATAGTTTACGGCCAGAAATATTCATCTGCACGTCCATCCGCGTTCTGACGGCCTTTTTTCTCAGTCTCACATCTTCATCAATAAAGAAAAAAAAAAGGCAAGGCAGAAAAACAAATAGTTTCGGTGTGTGTCAAACTTTTCTAGGGGTTTTTGCCTTTATACGCTTCCCAGCCAGTTTTTCAGTCAATCTTTTGTTTCCATCACGCACAAAAAGACATTGTACAAAAGTATTGTTCTCGATATTATCTGTCTGGGGACAATTTTTGTCTCTTTCTCCTTTTTTTTTTAAAGCAATCTGATCGAAGACGTTCATCAATAAACACGGCCAGATTTCTGATTACTACACAAGTTCGAAAGCTATTCATCGGAGACAAATGGGGGGGGGGGCTGCTTTCTTCAATTCGATTTGAGGACGTGATATAAACATATTCGTCATTTTTAAAAAACTTTATTGGTTTTGAATCTTTGATTGTCTTGACAATCATGCGGTAATACAACATTCGTTAAATGAAACGATGTAGTGATTGAGCCGAAACAAGTGGCGAAAAAGGAAGGTTTCATTGCTTTGTTTTTTTCTAGGAGCATCCAGACATCTGAAAACAAGTATAACATAAACATGTGGACAGATCCACACACAACTGCCAGACAAGTACTACATACTTGATGGTAGACAAACATTTGGGAAATTTGCCAATAGTGCGATTGATAGTGAGCCAATGCTTTGTAAACAAACGGGGTGTATATCTGAACGATGAGGCAATGACTGAAACGACTTGTTGATATCCGATACGAGCACGGATGCATTCATTTTTTATTTTTTTACAACAAACACTGGCTGCCGAAATAGTTATCGCTAAATTTTTTGCAGCTCATCCATCAACGAATTTAAAGCCTCGCTGAGATTTGTTTTCTTAATTTTAACGATGGAATGGCCGGATGTCAAGACGCCAAAAGACCAACAAATCTTCGTGTCAGTTTGATGTTTCTCTGTTGCGATGGCAACGGTTTATGGATCGGATGGGTAGAAAACACGACCTGATTTCGCATGGCTGGTTTGCAGACAACACATTCATCTCGTGCGTGATAAAAGCAAAAACGTTCAATGCTTTATTCTCAAAATGAAAATGTGGCAAATGCCATCTGTTGCTTGGCTACCGGTGGCAGATCGGGCCTAATTGGAACAAGTGATTATAGCCCCGGGAATTTCAAAAAGGAAAGAAAATGACGAAAGAATAACGAGACCAATTCAGCGTGTAGCGTGCGTGTTCTGGTCACCAATGGGCCGAAGCATATACGGTGATGTAAGTCTATTATAATATACAAGTTGGTGGCGTGTTTTTCCATTATTCTGTTTTTTTTTTTCTTCTTTCCATGTTTCTTGTATGTTGTCTTGCGGGCTTTGTTGTGTTTACCTTTTTGGCTTTTGTTTTCTTGCTGTCTACCGTGAATAATGCGATCGAGTTGAACACATGTTAGCATACGAACAACTATGGTCCTTTTTTTTCAAGTTTTTTTTTTGGTCCGGCTGCTCTATCCTGGCTGCCTCTGCTTACTTGCCTTGTTTAGATTAATGACAGGCCAGTGAGGCCACACATCGCTTGCCAGTCGAACAGCAGTTCAAGAGGTCGGACCGCACACAGCAGAATAAACTCTACTGAAAAAAAAGAAGGAAAAGATGAGGAAAAAAACGTTTCAAGTCCCGGGGTTGTGCTGAATGGAGACATTGATCAAGGGGGCCTCTACGCTTTGGAGCTTTATGTGTGTTTTGCTATAGCCCGATGATGCAGCAAAACGTCTTTGTCCGCCCCATTGCCGAGTGATTTTCTGTGTGCGTGGCGTCTCTTTTTCTCGCTTCATGCCTCTTTGTCTGTGTGTGTGTGTGTGTGTGTGTGTGCCAGCCTTGTGATGTTTTTTTTTGTTTTTTTCGTGCTGCTCCGTTCATATTTAGTTAGCTCTCAATATACACACCACGCCAAAGCTATAGTGAATATACAATGAACGTTGGCGCTCCGCTGGTCATCCACCGCCCTTCTTTTCTTGTTCCCCGGCAATTTGTTTTACATTTTCTATACCCATTCAATGAATAAAATACACACACACGTAAAAAAACACCTCGGTTCAATTGAGTTCTAGCTCAACGCCTTCGTGATTTCGAGTTTTTTTTTTATAGATGCGCTGTTGTGATTGTTTGGCAAAGTTAGTCTCGATCAACTCACGTGAAGTGGATATACTGAGCGTGTGAAATCGAAATGACACCATTTTAAAATAAACAATGGAATCCGGAACGAAAATCAGAGGAGCAACTTATATCATCCAGCTGAGTGTGGCTGCTTGTCTTTCTGAAATACTATAGTTGGTTTGTAGGGCGGCCATCAGGCTGACTGATGGGCAAACGATGGCACACTTTCATTCCGTTTTGTTCCAGGTGTGCGAGCGAGCAATCTGATTGAACGACGGGTGATCCATCCATTATTTTTCCTTCCCCCCCTCACAATCCAACTAAACCTACTTCCACTCGCTCACTTTCTTCCTCTTTCCCATTTTTTCTTTGTTAAAAACGAAATGGACTTTTGCGCCACTGTATTTGATGCACGAGCCAGATAGTGTTAGCTGGCCTATACACATTGTTGCATTTGGCTGGACATTGTCAGAATGGGTCCATTCCTCTCGGTACTTGCCCAGCTCGTATAAAGTACTGGTGATTGGGATAACGGCAACATTAAACAAGATTCGGCAGATTGGGTGGATGGCTGGGCAGAGTTGTTTAAATGGCAGGACGTAAACAGCGTAACTATACTAAGCCTATGGCTGTTAACGACTGACCCAAGTACTTTGCTGTGTAGTCACTGGCACCGAATTTGGACAATTTGGTTAGGCGAGTCTGATGTTATCGACGGGCACGATCACGTCGTGTGTGCGTAACGAGTCAGCTGCAGCCGCATTCCATATGAAGACGGCCAGGCGCACATCACGCATCCACACCAAATAGGCAAGACGAACCAAGTTTTTATACAACTTTGAAAAGAAGAAGGAAACCTCTGGACAAACAATACGTAAATCTTTTCTTCCTTGCCCCCTCTTACATTCAGACGCATTCCCGAAAGAAATAAGCCACCCGACTGAGTAGTATATTTAAATACATCGTAGCACCATATAGCCTTCGAAACAAAGGGGAAATTATATGGCATTCCGTTAGCCACATGCCTCTTAGCTCGTCTAACGTGAATACTGATCAAAGGCAAAAGTATATATATATAAAGGAGATCTTAAAATAAAAAATAAAAGAAAGGGAAAAGAAAAACAGGCACGACAACTGTGCAACATTAAAACGGGGAAATAAAATTAATGAGTCCTTCTTGACTGCTGCTGCTCCTTTACTATACACGGCTACTCAACAGTCAGCGCAGCTTCCTCCTCCTCTGCGAATGAAGCAAGAAAAATACACACACACACAGCACACAAAAGAAGAAAGCAAATAGAATAACAAGCTGTCGCGGAAAAAAAAAAAGAAAGACGGACTTGTTGGTGCCCTTCTGGTCTGCTGGCCCTCCTTTGTTTATTCATCCGAGTGAGACAAATGACATGCAGACAGCATATAGCGCACACTATTGGTCTATATGTGAAAGGCCCTCCTCAGAGAAGAAGAAGAGTGAAATGCCAGTTTGTGCCTTTAGCGAAAAACAAGTTCATCATCGAAAAAAGTATGACTCGGTTAAGTTAGCGGGCCCCTTGGCTGTTTTGACTGGTAGAGAAGGAGGAGGATGTTGGTTATAACCAAAGCGGGAGGGAGGTACTCGAAAGTCGAAAGACAAGTCGACGACTTGAGTATACATA
Source organism: Daphnia sinensis (assembly GCA_013167095.2). Classification (NCBI taxonomy): domain Eukaryota; kingdom Metazoa; phylum Arthropoda; class Branchiopoda; order Diplostraca; family Daphniidae; genus Daphnia; species Daphnia sinensis. The sequence continues at coordinate 6,625,397 of CM023197.1, forward strand.
CACACTGTACGTATACACACACACACTCAGATAGACAAATGTGACATGGAAAAAGGAGGGCAGACGAATGGAGACGGCTGCTGGGACAGCGGGCACTCGCCATCGTTGACGACCGGAAGGAAGTGGCCGTCCACAATGGCCAAAAAAAAAGACTCGATGAACCCATTGCGACGCATCTGCGATTTCTTGTTTCTGTACGTTTTCTTTCAATCAAGAAAAAAACGAGAGAGCACAGAGCACATGCAAGCGTCTCGTGAGACACGCGTGCGAGTCGAAATAGATATGGCCGTTTTGCTTCCCTTTTCCTTGCCGAACACGTCCTGTACGTTTTTTAAAGTCACTCGGTTTTAATTTTTTACTACGTTTGAAGCAAACAGCCTATGTAGACTGCGTGCCTTTTTTTTATTCTTGAACAAAAGAGGAGAGAATATCATCTGGCTGCCGTGCTGAAACTAACCCCCCCCCCCCCCCTTGCTTGAAAAACGCGTGCGTACACAAAAAAGCGACGCCGGTGCAAAACGAGAATAGAAGTATATAGTACACATACTACACAATATAGTGCGGCGGCATCAGCAGCCAAAAAAAAAAAAAAAAGCGGTGGCATCCCATTTCTCCTCTTCCTCCTCTCACTGCACACGCCCCACACGCCTTGAATACAGTACGTGCGAGACGCCGCCAACGTCGCCGCCAACGTCTAACCAAAGCGGAAGGTTAGACAGTAAGGGCATGCCATCCTATAGTTCGCAGAGGTTATATCTCCTTTCATTTCTTTCATCTACTTCTCGTCTTCTTTATACCTTCATCGAACTTCTGGTTTTTAAGTTTGTTGTCGTAGGATTTATTTAAAAATATCAGCACTTGGATCCACTTGGCTGACGCCGGAGTTCCATTTCGCCACCGACGTCGAATTCAAATTGACCATCAATAAAAATCAAGGGAAAACGCATATTTCGTCTCAATCGGATATGTTTGCTGCGCCCATTCGATTAATTTTTGATGGGTTAGATTCATTTCACGAACGAAAAATGGGCAGCGAGCGTGCGAGTGCGCTGCAAGGCCGTTATCATTCGATGCGTTCCCCCCCCCCGCACTCGGTTTGTTAAGTTTCCTTTGATTTTTGGTAGTATTTTTCTTTTCTTTCTCTTAGTGGGGAACGAGCACAATGTAATAAATGCCTTTCTCCATTCATTCCGTGAATGGTGTGTGGATGATATCATCAGCAACGTATATACGTGTATACGTATATATAAACCTGTTATTTGGTCACCACGATTTATCGCCTATGACCTAATCGAGATATGGAGGAAAAAGAAAACGGGGAAGACGTTATTGAGAAAACGTGAAATGCTTCATTTAGAGAACGAAGCGTGAAGTCTGCCTCTGTAGTTTATGGCCAGCATTTGCGAGTAGAGGTGTTAGAATGCAGCGATGATATAAAGGAGAAGATGAGCGAGACGGACCCGCAATGATAGATACAGCACCTTGCGCACAGACACGAAATGATATCTACTACGCGTATATAAGAGTTGGTCGTCGTCGTTTTAGCCATTGTACCGTAAATTGCACGGGCCATAAATAAAAATGAGTCAGTTTCAAACGTTTTTTTTTTCTGCAATTTTTTTTCGCTTGTCCAGTGCCGCAAGTTGAATGATCTCCCCCCCCCCAAAAAGAAAAAATTGTCTATTTTCTATTCATGCGTTTAGATGCTAATGTACGTACAGTTTTGCGCTATCACCACCTTAAATGGCCATGTTTTTAAAAAAGATCGGTGGTAGCAAGTGCTGGCACCAGACGCGCCACCAAGTCGAAGAAGGTTTTCTTTCTCGCTTCAACGAGTCGCATTAGTAGCATTACTGTTTTTCTTTCTTTGCTATTTTCAACTCGTTCCTAAAACAAGTAAAAATAAAAATACCCGTACAGTTGGGCATGTTTTTTTTAAAATGGTCTTTTGAGCCCTATGCGCGCATTATCCTATGCAAGCGCCTAGTGCGCTCTGCGGTGCGCCGTTGGGAGAGCGCGGGTGGTTTAAAAAACATCCAACAGCGCTGGAAAAAAACAGTGTTTTCAAAAAAAAAAAAAGAAAATTCCAACACTCTTAAGGAAAGAGAGGCCCCCCTCCTTGCGCGAACGTCTGGTATTCGGATCAATTTGCGCGCAAGTTTCTAAAGTATATAGAAAAGCCAGATCTTCTTCTAGGTATTCGAAACGAAGGCGTTTTTTGTTAGGGAGAGGGTGCGACAGAGCAGAGGGCTTCAAAATCGATTCCCCCTCAAAAATAAAAAAAAGTCACAGAGACCCCCTTAAAAAAGAGGTTATAGCAAAGCAAAGTACTTGACACTATAACGGGTGAGTAAAGCGAAACAGACGAGCAGCTGACCGTTCATTCATCAACTGACCCAGGACCGACCTTTGACAGGTATATATGTATGATGGCAGCGCGCACTGCTACGAAAAATGAAGAGCCACACAAAATCAAGAACAAGCCCCATGCAAAATGCTGATCTTCTTTTGCTGCTTCGCTCCTCTTCTTTGACCGTAGCATGCATTTCATTTTTTTTCCTCGCCCCGTTGTTTTGGTCACACTTTCCTTTTAAAACGCGGAGAAGTTAAAGAAGCCAGACGAATGTTTGTTCACAAAAATATGTGAAATACAAGCAGAAAATCGCCTGGCAAAGAACAAATAGACATGCTGTGCTAGGGCCATCCGATCCGAGTTGACCTCACGAGGGGGGGTTCTCTCGGCCTCTTTTAACCCTTTTTTTTCTAATGGATTTTTCATATTTTTTTTCTAGGGTTAGACATTCTTGATGAGGCTGGACATCTAGCCGAGACGAATGGATATAGCTTCAGTATCTCTTTGTCAGAATGTCTTCGTTGCCCCTTTTGCACAGCTCATTTTGGGCCAGTCCAGAAGGTATATAAAAAAGAGAAGGAAAACGACAAAAATAGAATCAGAATACGATTTGGAAATGAAGGATTATGGAAATGGATTATGCATTTCGTTTCGGTCGTACAGAAGGGACGCAACGGATCGAATGATGGATCCGAAGCGATTAATGGGGGGGCGTCCATCACATCCAATTATCCGCTCCCCATTTTTTCTTTTCTATTAAAGGGAACTACGTCCGTTACTTCCCTTTTTCTTGTGCTACTGTGCGGATCGAAACGTGTGTTCGGACTGAGAATAAGAGTCACGTGCTGTAATGGCAAGAAGCGAAAACAATTAGCTATCCAAATTCAAAAACCTCGTCCGCCTAAATTGAATAGCGAAAGAAAAGAAAACAAGACGCTGTTTGAAGAACGGACTCGTTTGAAAAATACGTTGAGACTTATGAGAAAGAGCGGAAGTAGAAGAAAGAATAACAGAAAAAAATAAATGGGTGAGGGGTAATCAAAAGTGTATGTTGTTCATCTCGTTAGTCGCCGTTCGTGCCATCAATATTCAATTCCGCTTATTTTACGTGTACTCTTTGCCCCCCTTTCCTTCTTCCCTTTTTTTCTTCTTCCCCAACCGGAATATACACGAAACAATGGATCACGTCAACAATGCAGTCGAAGGAGGTGGAAGCTGCAGTCAGTCGGCCAAGATGGATGGCCATTGTGAGGAAAGGAAGCCGACGGACTCCGCAGACACGACTGGACGGACGGATGGACGACGTTGAACCTCCTTCGTATATTTCCATGTTTTTTTTTCTTCCTTTTTGTTGTTGCATTTCTCACGTCGAAAAACGCACAAGAATCAAAGAAATTCGAGGGAAAAAAGAAAGAAAATCACGGCGGACACAAGGGCAGCACGCGAGTCCAAAAATAACAGCACCAGCTAACGGACTCGTTCAACAATACGATGATCTGTTCATTTATGTCCCGCAAGTGTTAACTGTTAGGCAGGGGCTTTGCGGCACACAACAAATCCCCGCTTGCATAGCTCGGCTAGATCTCGCACGCTCACGACACAAAGAAGATGGAGGCACATATTATAGATGTATCTTTAAAAATAAAAAGGAAAAGAAATAAAATTTCACGGAATTTTATTTGTATTTTTGGGTTCCCCCTTTCTTTTTTTTTATTATTTGCTGTTCTTTTCGCCCCAAACAGCGAAAGCAGTTGGGGGTGGGTTGGCAGCGATATAAGCTGTCCGGCATCTGCTTAGAATTTTTAGAGTACAATATTGTGTGGCCGGCTGGAGTGAGAGGAACGCTCCCTTTCCATCATTGACCATAATAGGTCCGACAATATACGCATTGCTTGCCAATTCTTATTCTGGCTGGCTGGTCATCTATAGGACTATTATAATATTGGCAACATGTTTAAATCCGCATTCCCCCACCCCCCATTTTTGGCGGCTTCTTTTTTCGAATTTAATAATGCATACACCCGTCTGCCAAACGGAAGGAGAGAAAAAGGGAACACGAAAAGAATTTTGCGTTATTTTTAATACTCGAGTTATCCGAGCGTCAGGAGAAAACACGGACCATCTGTTTTTATGGCAAATATATAACCACCTCTCTCTCTTTCGCCCCGTTCAACCTGGCGTGTACGCGCTTAAGAGAGAGAGAGAGACACACGAATTCGTGCCGAAATGATGGCCGAACATTTCATCCGACAACAATCACGCCACGGATATATGCATACACCACTGAGGCGGCTCAATCGTTTAAGACTCTAGGCTATATAAGATTTCACAGTCGTCTGACAGTTAAAAAAAAAAGGACCTTTTTCTTTGATTTGCCTCTATCCGCGGTTTTGCCGATATTTTTTTTTCTGCATTTACTTTTGTTAAAAAATAAAGTTACGACCGATTTATAGTACTGGTCCAAACGCTCTTCCATCGCACTGGCGCGGATGGTTTTAGAAAGAGAAAAAAAAGTTTGAGATTTTTGGAAGCAAACTGCTATGCCTGCTCACGAACGATAAGTCTTTTTCGTCTAGTATTGATCTTTGCCTCGAGTTTCTGCTCAATGTTTCCTGATTGTTAGTTTTGCCGTAAGAAACTTTTTTTTTTCTGAAATGGCGGGGGCCCAATGTTTACGATGGCGCTTGCCTTTTTATTCGCCCGCCAGCTCTTTTTTTTTTTTACACCGTCCGGCCCTGTACAGATTTTCTGATTTCCCTTCTATTTTTTTCAAAACGTATGGGAAGTTTTCCTAGTCCTAAAAATTCCCTTCTTTTCAATATATTTCATTGCCTATTTTTTTTTTTCAGCAAATTCCCCTGATGGTTTAGGATATATGTATATATATAAATGGAATGTATTTCTTATTCTTCTTCACCACCCCATCAATAACGTTGGCTCTAGAAATAGTTTGTTAGTGTGTCGGCAAAAGATCGCGGTCGACTCCGGTCGGTCATTCACGAAAAGCATTTCTCAGAGAGGGATTTTTTAAATAATAATGCGGGTTGGGTCTTGTGTGTTACGTTTGCCGGCAAACAATCACGTACGTGTCGACTGGCGACGACGTCTGCACATCCTTGTAAGGATCCCAATCGAAATACATATATATTCCGACATTTTCGGTGGAAAACATTCTTGATGCCTTTCTCCTCGACTAGCGATTATTATTCATGGAACCTTATGGATTTTTTTTTTTCTCTTTCCCCATCTTCCCCTCCACTTGCTTCTTTCTTTGTGTGTATTTTTACGATGGGCTCTAAACGTAATACACAGCTGCGCATAGATACGAGCTGCAGCAGCAGCAGCAGTGGTAGTGGTATAGTCGATGGCAGGAGCGAAAGCGAGTCAGTTTACCGACCCAAAACATTTTCAGAATTGAGATCTTTTTTGCCGATCGGTTTACTCTCAAACAAGAGAGGGGGGGCTTCCCTAAAGCAAAAGGTTTTTCTACCATATCCACCGGTTGTGCCCCCAGTTGTATGTTACCCAGAACTTTTTTTATTATTATTATACTATGCATGTATATTGTACGTGGACCTGTAGGCAGAGGGGAGAGGCGAACTGTCAGTCAGGAATCTTATATAGTCTATAACCCCCCTTGCTCAGACTCTGTTATACATATAATATTTTTTTCTTTCCAACAAACTCTTGCTAATGGTCTCCTGTGCAGTATATATATAGTAGCTGTCTCAGATTACAATCTTTGCCCATTTCACCTCCCACAACTTGCTGTCCTTTCATGATTCCATTTTGCCCAGCAGTTTTGTATTGTTCAATGCTTTGCTTCTTTGAAAAAAAGAAGAGAAATCTGGGGGTGTGCATGACGCAAGCCAAGTAAAGCACACCTGGTTAACTCCTAATTGGAAGAGGAAATTATAAATAAAAGAAAAACGGAAGTTAATGGCACGCTGACACGCATTACCGGTTGATTATATCGGCAACTTCCTACTCGTATTTATACGTATACGCATCATGTACGTACGTAGTTGGTGCTATTAAAAGAGCGTGCCGCACTAATGGGCGAATGTATATTCTATGATAGCGTTAAGTCATACGAGTTTCATAGTCGTTCTTTCTTAATGCAGTCCGCTTTCTACCGACTGTCTGCGTCTATGTGTGTGTGATACAGATAAAAGCCGTAGATAATGATCTGCTACATAGCGGTCTGTTCGCAATAGTGGAATCTGAGATGCTTCCATCTAATAAAGCCTCTCTCTCTTTCTTTCCCTTTTCTCCGGCTCACAATTCTTTCTTCCTCTGCACTGATCGTCTCTCTCTCTCTCTCTCTAAAGGCTCTAGTTCCGGTGTAGATGCTGCGAGGCAAGATTGTTGTTACTAAGGTAACGAGCGCAGCTCAGCTGGGCACATATATACAGTTATTTCGCCGCTATATATACTGCATTAGTTGGATTTTGTCGAATAAGAAGAAGGTGGGCCGCTATACACACACACACACTAGTTTGAGACCCATTACGTATAGTGGTGCTGCTACCTCATATATATGGTATACACAGTTGCTTGGATGTATTGTACGTGAGCGTATAGTGGTCCGCCTTCGTACGGTGCGTGTGTGTTATACACGCGCAGTCTTTGGTGGCCAGCACATACACCGAAAAGAACGGATTGCATTGAGATTCCGGCGGACATCAATCCTCACATATTGCTTCACGTCTTTTGTGTAGGAGAGGGCCGCTTGACCGAACCGCACAACGACTATGAAAAACGAAAGAAAAAGAGAGAGAGAGAGAGAGAAGGAGGGTGAAGGGGGAGGAAGAGACCTTAAAGACGAATCGATAAAAGACCACCCACAACATAAAAATAAAAAATACTCGGATGAATTCGGTAGATTTAGTTGATTCATTCACAGGATATTTCATCGACCTTTCAATCAAACAGCATCTTGTTAGCAAGCGGTGTTGGTTGTGAAAAAGATGCAATAATGCCATGACTCATCGCCTACGCTTACGGGTACCGCATAGGCCGTAAAGCCCATCTTGCCCTTCTTTTGATTTCTGTACATTCCCTCCGTTGGTTGCGGAAACCGTTTCATAGAAGCGAAATCAAAAATTCTACCTGTCCTAATCAGCCCAATGGATATAAGAATTTCGCGCTAAATTTCATTTAGATTTTTCCTAAGATCAAATATTGATTGACTTATTGATTCAATCATGGAACACGGTTGGGGTAAGGTCGGTCGGGTGGTAGGAGGAAAGAAGAATGTTGTGCACTGTTACCGCTTCCGGTAAAATGGCGCTGTTTCCCAAGAGTCAGTGGGCGGAGCAAAGCTTCGTAGAATTGAGAACTCGTTTGACTTGGGCTCTTTTCAGTCGGCCGTCAGCCTCAATCTCGTGCAGACGTCCCGTTGCCAGCGTTCGAATCGATTGAGAAGCTCTAGAAGAGAAACCGAAAAGAAAAAAGTATTAACAATTGCTGTAATCTGTCGTGAATCTAGTGAGGAAAACGCGTTAGCTTGTTGTCAGACGTTTGACGGTGTGTGCTGTGTTTGTGTGTGCGTGCGTGCGTTCGTTCGTTCAAACAACTATGGCTACCTGATTTGCATACGGATTGTGTGTTTTTTTCTCGTTTCGGTCCAACACGGGCTTCCCTCCTTTTTGGCGTGTATTTCTGTTTATCCGTTTTGTTTGAGCGGTCACATCAGTGCTCATTTGGCCGACGAATTGTGAACAAGTTGTCAGTCACAAGTAGGACGGCTCTGTTTTTGTTTGTGTCTTAAACAAACGCGCGTGTGTGCATGTTTGTTTAGCTCTCTCTACCTGCGCCCAACAGCCCACGTTTCATTTTTCAAGGAACAGGTAGTGACGTTTGTGAGATCTAAATTACAGCGGCTATTTGTAAAACTTTGAACTGTTCGCATTTTGACCACTGGCTTTGGAATTTGTTGTTCATCTGTTTCGCCGATTTGGAACACGTTTCATGACGCAGCGCGGATCGGACTCTAGACAGCGAGTGGCCGATTGATTATGCATCGAACTCATGTTGATGTTTCTGGCAAGAATCGTCGATCGAGCACGACCTGGCCGGTGAGGAGGATGTCGCCAACGTATCGATGCTGCTCTTTCACGCCCACCGGATTACTTTATTGTCTTGTTGTCCTGCTTTTGCATCGGCCATCGTCATCTGTCGCCAACGGTAAGGTCACACGCTACATCGTTCGTTTTACCTTTCCTCGTTCACAACCGTCTGGGGCGAGTTTGGGCGAAGTCTACAACAAAATGGCCTTGGATCATACGAGGCCCCAGCATCGTTTCGATCTTATTTTATTTTTTTTTTCCTTCTTCTTCTTTTCGATCTGTCCCGACATGTCCGAAGATACGATAGAGATACGTTTGCTCAACAACCCCCCCGTGTTTCAACCGTTAATGAGAAGCAGAAGAGAAAAGAAGGAAAAAAAAAATAATCAAAAAATGAGTGGAATCAAAAAAGAAGAAGAGAGAAAGAAAAGATAAGAAATTAGGCCGTACTCCAATGATGGGCATGTGATGGGCCGGTCCTCCGAATCTTGACGTGAGACACATGTTCAATAATGATGGATCGATGGCTCGCAGCGTCTTGTGGCCATCTTTTTTTCTTTTTCTTTCTTAACTCAAAGTCCACCACCCAGGTGCGTTTTCTTCTTCTTCTTCTTCTTCTCTTTTGTTTCTTTCTCGCTTTTCTTAACTTACCCGTTTGGGCATCAGGTAATTCTAACGTTTCCTCCGCATGATGGCTCGTTCGGAAAAATGGTTGCATAATCAATAGGCAATTACAGAGCGCAGGTATGTTTCCTATCTTTTTTTCTCTCAAGCGTTTCTGATTCCGTGAGATGCGTCAACACAGATAAACATGGAAGTTTCTTGATGGCTGGAAAAAATGAAAAAAAAAAAAACTGAAATCCAATTACTTAAAGCGGCGCCGTAAAGAGCGTCTCGATAATCCCGGCCTCTATACAATGGCGACAATAACGACGTCAGCCACGTCTAACTGATCTCTTAACTGATGCCCTTCGTTAACAGTTTTTCTTTTAAAAATCAGCGGCATCGATTTGACTTGAATTTTGAAAAGAAACAACTCGAGTCGTTCACACGGTATACCCACGTCATCGATTGTGGACTCGCCTGTTCAAGTCAACGGAATTCTTTTTTCTTTTTCTTTCTTTTTCATTTACATTTGAAGATGGCTACAGGCTGAGGCGATGGCTGTTTTGTTTACCTCAACAACGCCTTCGCCGCTATCCCGGATCCTCCCTTAACCCGCCGCCATAGAGGACCTTTAAGCCCACACCGATTCTTTCTTTTTCTTCTTTCACGATGCCAAAAACTATGGGATTTCACGTAATTTCTTCCCCCCTGACACAAAAAAAAGGAAAAGAAGAGGAAAACATTGGAATTAAAAACACAAAAAGAAAAAAGCTATATCCACATTTTGTTTTTGGGGTATGCGCTCTTTTGTGAAAAGAAGGAACGCTTCCGGTCACGTCGAGTTGGTCCCGTTCGGGCTAGAGAGGATGAGGCACGAGCAGCAAATCAGTCTCTTTCTTCGCTGTCTTCCTCTATGCTCTTCTCTTTATTTTATTTTATTTTTTCTTGCTTCTCAGCCACTTTTGCGCCGACATCTTTCACGCCGGGCGCTGTTGCTTCGCTGCTGGCCGTGAACGTCGTTAGCTGACACGCGACATGGTCTTCTGCATCGGAGCCAAAGTGAAGAAGTCATTAAGAAGACACGGCGAAGGGCTGGGTGGTAGAACTCGAAAGACAAGGGGGGGGGGAAACGAAAAGGCAGCAGGAAGATGCAGTTTGGAAAAGCGAAAAGAGACGGACGAATCCATTGGTTGCGACCGTTTGGAATGTCAACAGAACGAAGTGAACTAACAACATCCACCCTCCTCCGTCTCTTGCATTTCACTTTTTCTATTTGTCTTATTTTTTGTTTTTTTTTTTATTTTTTTGTCCTGCTCCTGTCTATTATATATCCTCTCTCATTTCCACACTTCATATATTAGAGAGGGGCCAAGAAGAAAGTTCTGAAGCTGCTAAGCGAGTTGGGAATACAAAATATAGCGGCCGGATAACCCCCCCCCCCCCCTATAGTACCGTTGATGTATGTCATTGGTATAATTTGTGGAGCCGTGCCCACCTTAAAGCGTAACACCGTCGTGACGGGCTAAACGTAAGGCGACAAGCGTATAGGGGAAACGGTCATCGCTAAAACCTGCGACGTGCTTTTCTTTTTTGACTCTCTTTGGCACGCACTAAACACGGCCAGCACATCCATAAATTATGGCCGACAATTGGCACGTGAAGATGTGCCCTTTGTCTTTGTTTAAGGGCTCAAATCAAGACGTTGGGCCTCCGTTATTCATCAGGTCCCCCCCCTCCAAAAAAACTAAATCTTTTTTCTCAAAATGAACTGTCTAACCCGTCTGATTGGGGAAGGAGCATAGACGTTTCGGAAGCGTCCGCTGATTTATCGCGAGTTTTAGTCGAACGCGTGAGCCGTGGCGTGAAAAAAGTAGGCGGAGTCTCTTACAATGCCCCTTTAGCTGTATACGCGTCGTTTGCATTTCCAATGCAAATAGCGTAACCATGATACACGCACAACGTCGAACCTCTTCATAGGAGGTCTCCACGAATCGTGTCCATCCTTGTACATTTTATCTTATTTGTTCTTTGCCATTTTTTTTTGAGTAAAAAATTTCAGTTTTTTAAAATCGCTTACGTATTAATCCTTCAGCGTCAAAAATAAAAAAAGAGAGAAATGTATGGGATCAACGTCAACCATTTATAGGGGGCCGGGAAAGTATTGTTTTAATCATGTGTCGACCGGATGGGCATGGTGTGACTTGACTACACGACTGAATTATTCATCCGTACGGAACACGGAGAGCGTGTGAGAGAGTGAAGGGGGGAGGGAGAAAAAAATGCATAACACAACAATATACAATGCATAAATAACTGCGTGAATAAATATGAACGACAGAAGAGTCTGAAACGGCCAGCTGTTGGCTCTACGAAGGGCATAGCTAATCGAACGCATACACTGGGTGTAGTAGGCAAGACGCGTGTCTAATAGCAACAAGCAAAAATGAAATGAAATGAAAAATGTAGGGAGATGGCAGAGTGTCGGTAGTATAACATTGGTCGATTTTTTTTGTTGTGTTCTCTTTTGTGTTGTGTGTGTGTGTGTGTGGTCGTGTAAAGGTTAACTGATTGCCGTAGCTTATTTCCATCGAACGTCCGTGTGGCACGCAATAATTAGCGTTGGCACACATAGACGCACCGTTTGAAAATAACAACAAGCCTCGTCGCGATGGTGACCGTTGACTTATCGCACGTGGATTATATCCATTGCGGATGCATTTAATGCCAATAACGGGGCGTTTATATTTGGCTAGTGGTTTAGGGGGGTGGTGTCATTAAAGAAAGAGACAAAAGGCACAATTCCCAATTTCGTATTGTCGTCATTGACCAAAGATTATCGACGTCATTTGGACGTATTTCTTTTGTCTTCCTGTGTGTGCCGTGCTGTCGCAAACAATGGCCAACTATATCGATTTGTTTGAAAAAGGCATTACAAGAATTGGCCCCTTTTTTTTTCTTCATTAAAAAAAAATACCTGATAAATGGAGTGCTCGTTCTTAATGGGTTCACCACCAAGTTTATTAGTTGTAAAACGAAATGCCACAAAATAGCGAGGGGATACGAGCGTCTCTGTGGCTGACCGGACAAAGAAATCCAAAACTTCAGAATTCAGCTGCGCTAATGGGACGTACAGTACCGCGCACTGATTTTCTGTCCCCGATTCACTGGAAATTGACAGTAAACCAGTTTCTTTTTTATGGGGAGGAAATACGTTGAAGTACCGACCGCGTACGACATGGATTCGATAATTTCATCGTTCAATTCCTATCACGCCTTTGACTTTGCCGCATCCCCTGCATATAAAAGTCTATTTCGTTTCACACTTTGGCGTTCCAAAAGATATTCTAACGATTCAAGTAGGAAAAACTGTTTCTTAATTCGATGACTTTTATACGTTCAGAGGGGTGTGTTTACACGACGTCAGTGGTGTCGATTACATCGACTTGGTCTACGAAAGCCGGAAAGTGGATATGCAAAGTCGACTGATGGAGAAAAAAACGTTCTAATTGCAGAGTAGTTTGCGCCATCGATTCATTGACGAGGATGCAACCGAGCGTGTCATCTCGAAACGATCGATCCGCTCGCTTCCACATACACACGCACGCAAAAAAAAGCACAGTGTCTGCACGTAACGTACTCGTCCGCCTTGTGTAGGGGGGCGGTATCCATCGGTCCAGCATGAACACTCTTCTTCCTATTCTTCTTCAACGAGACGTGGATTCAGCGTATGCGAGATCATGGCCGGCCTCTTTTGTCGTGTTTGATCAGATCGATACAGTGGTATGAAGCGTTTCACCTAGTACCCCTGACACTCGAATGCCCTCCTCCCAAACAAAGCACAAGAACATGACGGTGTATAGTACATTGCAACTGCAGATGCGTTTTTGCCTTGGGACCTATAAATAAATAGCGCAGGTGGCCGTGATCGTTCAACACCCTCTTTTACGGTTCAATACGTTTAATTTTTGTGTGGATTACCTATACGTCCTTTACTGAATTGCTTCATTAAAAAAGAAAGCAACTGGTTCTCTCGTTTTTTTATGATTATAATAGCGAGCAACCACCTTTTTAAAACGGGGTGTCTGTAAATGTAGATGGCCATTTTTCAGGTCGGAAAGAGACGGAGGGGGGCCCCCCAAAAGAGAGAGAAAGAGAGCAACAACCACACGAGTGTAGGATGAAGAAAAAAAAATGTGTAATATTCTGGAACTATATATAATATAAAGCGGTCATACACTAAGAGCAAATGACCGTAGAAAGCTGACAATACGAAAGAGCCTTTTGTATATATCACGGAATGCGCAAGCGAGGTAACGCACTAAAAAAAATGAGAGAGAATAAGAAATCCAACACAAAGTGTCCTTTACATTTTTTTTTTTACTCTGTGTGTATGTGTGTGTGGGTGTGTGGAAGAGGAAAGAAAAAGACTAGAAAGTGAAGAGGTTCTTTTGACATTTTTTCGTTTGTATGAAGCGAGACCCATGAGATGTTGAACAAGGTTGGGCGCGGACAATAAAGGTCACAGGGAAGCGCAAGTTGTTCAGGTAACGAGGGGCTAGAAAAACTCGTATTTCTCTCTCGAGTGTTGTGTCTCGAATAGAAGGACATATCAGACACGCACAGAAAAAAAAAAGAATCGAAGAAGAAAGGGATGGAAACGACCTCTCCCCGCTGGCCGAGTCCAGCCAAATACGCATAGACTCTATCCTGGTTCCCTTTTCTTTCACCCGCCCAGAAATCCTCGATGCTCACCTGGAACTCTATTGAATCTATTACCAGTTATTATTATGGTTTCATTCTTTTTTCCTTTACCCTTGTTCAACAGGAGAGAGGGGAAGGCATAAAAAGGACGTGGTATATCCTTGTGGAACGAATGATCATCTCCAATGGCTGAGATTTTTCTTTTTTGTGAATCATTCGACCGATATTTTGCCACGGTATCGAACGAAGGAAATAAACCGCCGTCTCGGCCGAGGGGGTGTAGGCGATTGGGAAATCGATGACGACATGGGAGTCGCCACACACTCTACGTCTATAGTATACATTGTATATAAATACACGCGTATAGACACACACACGCAACATCGTCCTAGCGAGGCCAACGTTTTTGCTGCTCGGCTGTCATCGTGATGAATGAAGTCAGTTGGGAACTATTTTTCGGAGAGAGAGGGACTTGGTGGGGTGTAGTGAAAATGGGGGGGAGGGTTCATCATCGTGCGTAGTGGTATATACATGGTAGAGTGCCACAGCAGATGTTTTACTCTGGTCATATATAAATATACTTTATATATAAATACACTCCAAGTTACCCAGTCTATGTGTGTTTCGACTATTGCTGTATTGAGTCACCGGCCTGTTGTATTATATAGTTCGGTCTCTTTTGTCAAATCGATAGGTCGCTATACTTGGCTTCTGAAGGGCGAGTTTTCTTTCCGTACCTCGTATAACATAGCTTTTATTCGATTCCATTACCAATTGAATGCTGAAGTCATAAAAAAGTAGAAAAAAAACTGAAAAGTCTAAAAGGAAAAATATAACGACCTTCCATTCGTTCTTCATCCAATTGCATTCGAATTTGAAAAGTAAAAAGGAAAGTTGTTTATCATGTTTGTAATGTAAGAGTTTGTCGTTCAATAACAAAAGGAAAAAGGGCCATTATCCAGATGAAAGAAAGTGAAAATAAAATCCATCTCTATTGAGTCACGTGAGCGTTTCACGCGCTAGCGCGTTCGTGTCGAATTCATATACACTCGTTGAGTGATTCAAGTGGCATAATCAAATATACAATCAACTATATTTATATTTTTCTTTCTTTTTTTCATGATGTTTCATGGGATGATTACATTGGCGTGCATCTACCAGGCGTGATGCGATCTGCGCGCATAACGGAACACCCGACGGACATGACGGTGGCGCGCAACGATCCCGTGACGCTCAAGTGCTCGGCGGACGGCATCCCGGCGCCGACGATCGAATGGTACCGCGACGGCGAGCTCATCATCAGCTCGAACAGCAACGGCCACAAGAGCGGCGGCAACAGCCATCGGGTCATGCTTCCAGGTGGCGATCTCTTCTTCTTCCGCGTCGTCCACGGACGCAAGGAGAGCGACGCCGGCGTCTATTGGTGTTTGGCTCGCAACCCGCAAGGCTCGTCCCGATCACGCAATGCCACTCTCACCGTCGCTTGTAAGTCATATTTCTCTTTCCCTCTTTTTTTTTTTTTTCAATTTATCTTTTGTTTGTTTTTGGGTCTTTTGGGCTTGTGTCGGCCAATTACCGTATTTCATGATACCATGGGAAATGCTGGCACCGTTTCTTTTTTGTTCTTGTCCGTCCATCTCGCCCATCTGGAATGGCTGTTATTATTTCTCACGACGTTGCGCGAGTTGTGTAGTTTTTCTTAATTCGGTTGCGCGCGTTTTGGCGTCCTTCTACAACATATATATATCGTCTTTTCTTTATGATTTTCCCCTACCGGTCAGACTTAAAAAAAACAACAGGAAATTGCATAAGCAATGCTTTGAGATTGCTTTGAACTTATTCGTATCCGTTATATTATATTTAGCAACCGAACTGATGAAGCTCGTCTTGCTCACACAGACACACAGAAAAAAAGTTTCAAAAAAAAATGGAATAGAAAATAAAATGGTCAGCGCTCGTTAGTTGTCGAATGCTGAAGCGGAACGACTTTTAATGGCCATTCGTACGGGGCCAATGACTGTGACGACGGCCGGCCAAGCCCGGACAAATAAAGAATGTTGCCTCTGAGAGATTCGAAAAAATGAGAGAGGAAAAGGCAAATATGAAATTCAAATGAATAAATAACGATGTTTCTTTTTTTCCGAGATAACGGTGGAAAGAAAGAATGCAAGATGGAAAACGCTTCTGTTCGTGTTTGCCATTGGCCGGCCGTTTGCTTCATCACCGATGGAATGAACACATTGACGCCGCGATGCGGCCACACACACGAGAGTGAAATGGGGAATCCCTGGGCAGCAACGAATGAGTATACTTAAATGAAACGCCGATAAACTCCAGTCCGCCTTTTCTTTGTTATATTATAAAGAATCATCAACAAAGAACATTCCAAAGGCACAATCGAGAGATTTTAGGGACGAACGGTGTTCCGTGCATCGTGAATATTGTTTCCCTCATTTCGCGAGGCCAGTTGGGTTAGACCATCTATTTCATTTGAAAATGAACGTTCAAGCGCAGAAAAAAAGGGCCGTTAAACGGGCGAAGTCAAAGGGGCATCAAGTCTTTTGTGTATGATGCGCGTTGAGCACGGGCGTCCGCATGATTTTTGTCTTGTGTAATGTCGGCGGCCCATCAAAGATCAGTGACCGTAGGGGGACAGGTGTGCGTAACGTGTGAAATAGCTAGGCGATTTATTTTTTTGCCTCTTTTAATGCGAGTTTTTTTTTGTTTGGGGATGGGCCGTTTGCTAGAAATGAGTTCTTGATCATATATGCCCGGCCAATTAGATTTTTCCACCGTAAGAGGAAAAAACAAATTTTTTTTAAGAAAAAAAGGGAAGAGGAGCAATGAGAGGGAAAAGATGCGCCCCACCGATTCCAGGTGAGAAAAAAAATTTTTTTTTCTTCTGCCCCTCTGTCGGTTCCACTGCACAGACTTCGTCACGCCTCTTAAATCTTCTTACATGACCACCCTCCTTCACCCGCCTTTCGGTGCTTATCTTTTATTCCTTTTTATTTTTTTTTTATTTGAAGAAGGGTTCCGCAACTGCGCAGGCTCCGTTTTATTTTATTTTTTTAATTTGAAAGGGCTTTTGCAGTACGAGTCCATTTAGGTCGGTGTATGGACTTGTTCTTGTGGGAAATATTTGCGTTCGTTTCCTGCATTTCGGGATTCTGCATGGGGCGAGGAAAAAGAAAAATCTGTTTATCAAAATCAACACTACATTAACGTTCGATTCCCCATATATGTTATTTTCCCTCTTCCCTGTCGCGCTTGAATGCTATTTAAAAGACAATAAAAACAAAAAAGGAGGACAAGGTATTTGATTGTTATCGGTCTTAAACGGTATAAACGGGCTTGTATAGAAAATGGAGGAGGAAACTTAAACGAGGCGGCAAACGTTGAGGGGTGTTGAAGAGAGAAAAAGAATGTTTTATTTAAAGGGCCAAAAAAAAAAAAGAAAATCTTGATGATGACCCGATGCCCGTTTCGGTTGCAAATCATCGGGATCTATTCCTCCATTGTTTTCTCCCTTTTTTTCTTAACTTTTGAGTTTTTCTCCCCTCTGAGTTTGGCTTCACGAAAAATAAAGGGCCCGAACGCGATAAGACTCACACGAGTCGGTAAGGTTTGGGGAGAAAGGGGGTGAGGTCTATCTGGTTCTTGTGGCCGCTCTTTTGTGAGTGTGTGTGTGTGTGTGTCAGCACCCCTCCACCTATTGCCGTGTCTAATTTGAATGGAAAGAGTTATGCAAGGCAGGGGCCAAACAACTTGGCCCTCTGTATCGTTTCAACAACTGCCGCTATTCTTTTCTTACCTTTTTTTTTCTTTCTTTAACTGTGACCTCTTCCTTCGTTTTTTTTTGTTATCGTGGCCTATCACGACCGATCACGGCAAAAGGGGGGGGGGAACATGGCATCCGTCGAGTGTGCCATAGACATTCATCATGTAGAAAAGGAATGAAGCTTGAAAATGATTGGAACGGTTGAGTAGTTTATACCAAAATTCCTCCATTCGTCGCCCCATCCTATTTTTCACCTTCGTCTATTATTAGATTTTCGACCGCCGACATTCATCAACTCACCTGTCCCTGGGACCTAAGATTATAAATAGCTTGTTTTGTTTTTTTCTGCTTCAATTCCCGCCCCTATCAAAGCGATTTCTTCGTGAATAAAGAAAAAAAGGGAAGGAAATTGAACTGTCGATAATGTTCTAATAACACACACACACAACTCGCGTAAATGGCAATAGAAAAGCATATTTGATGGAGTATACGTTCATTCGGGATTTCGAGTCCGACAGTCTTTATATAACGGAGAAAAGCGAAACTTTACGGCGTACGTGGCCCGTCGCCGTTTGCGTGTACTAACGATGTTTAAAAAACAAACTAAAACTTATTTTTATTATCTTGAAAAAAGAAAAAAAATCCAACTCGATGTAGGCAAGACGCTAAATCGACTTAGACCGACTGTTTTGTTGATGTAAGTTTCGTGCCGCAGGGATTGCTTGTCATCCGTATAGCCTCTCTCTCTCTCTCTCTCTCTCTCGCTGTGTGTGTGTAACGTACCAAACAGCAATCATCTCGTCAAGGAGAAGAAAGAGGTGTCTGCGAAACGTGATCATCAAAAATGACGATGAGGCGGTTGGGCTGTCAGCCTGTTGTGACACGAACTGTTCGTCCTTCTTTTTTTCTTCCTTCTTCTTGTGTGTGTGGCTGCGCGCGTGCGCTCACGAACGTGCCAAATGTAATGTAAGTACCTGACGATGTACACGTCGCTGATGGGCACGATATACCTTTACCTTAATTGCCCGCCCCAGCTCTCTCCCTCCTTTAAAAAAAAAAACCCTTTTAGTGCGCTCGACAGAGATCAAAGGTTCAACTTCTTCCAATTTACGCTTTGAAGCATGGGTGTCAGGTTGTCGATGTAAAAAAAAACGAGATTGACGGCCAGCAAAGAAGTTTGCCCGGTTGGTTTTCAAATGGGCGGTCTAAGGGTTTGCACACACACACCGCTGTTAGATTGATAGGTGAAGGTAATGCAAATCTTTCTTGTTTCGCATGGACTTAATAATTGGCTAATGTCAGAAAAAATCATTGGAAACAGACAGTAACGAATTTGAATGTAAAAAAAAACAAAATTGAAAGGGCATTTTTCAGTTGAACTATAATTATTATCTTTTTGGAGAAAAGTCCAGCAGCCGTGACCTACTGGGTACTGCGCGCACGCGTATAGCGAACAGCTGGCCGCTGCTGGGTGTTTGTTTCCGACTTGTATATCTAGCCTTACACAGCGGCAGTCCAACCGAATATCACCAGCCGGGAATCATTTTGAAAAAAAGGAAGGGGGGGAAACAAAAATTGGGTGGGGGAGGTTGAGAATTGGCCAGCTCCCCCGAAGTGTCGGCCATTGTTTGTGTGGGGTGATTTTTGGGGTTTTTCTTTGACGACATCATAGGTCTGACCGAGTCCCTTCTGTTTGGCCGATGAATAATTGATACGACCCGAGCTGACGCCCTGATTGTTTGGCGTTTGCAGATTGCAATAACCCTCGCTCGATATATTCGATCGTATTGTATATAGACCAAATAGAGTGGGAAACTATAAACAGTGGCAAGGGGGATGATGATGATGATTTCAAAGCTGCACAATTAATGGGAGTTTGTCAAATACATTGGTCACATCATTTGGCATTGGATGTGTGTATCGAAACTGTTGCGTCATCGTGCCGCATCGATCGGCCAACTGTCCAAGAGTTTGAACGAATCGATTTTCTACACTCTTGGCCGAAAAACACGGCCATGAATAGGGAAGGGGACTGCCATTCAATTTCTTCTTTTAAGGTACATACAGACAAACGTGTTGGAAGGATTCGCTTAATAAATGAATGTTCGAGCTGCTTGTTGGCGCGTGCGGCGCATTAGGGCAGCATAAATAATAAACAAATAGGACTGCTCCGTTCAATGGATGGCTAATAAACATCACTTTTTATATCGGGGGGGGGTAATCCTAAAACATATATAGAAACAAATCAATTGCATTCCAACAATAAAAATAAAAAGAACGATATTGAAACCGCCGTCCTCCCTCATCAGCGTTACTTGTGTTTGGTGCTAAATCTATCAGCTCCCTCTTCGAAAGACGCATCCACATTGCCATGGTAAATCCCTGTTTTATGGAGGGGAAAAAAAAGAGGAACGTGCGGCGTGGCGGACACGTATTTCACGCTGCGGTCCCCTCTGTGTTTGATGACGTAAGACGCAAAAACACCCAAAAGGACTTGCGTGTGTGATACTATATACGATCTAAGCTTTGACTTTAATTTTTTTTTATTGTCCCTTACCCTCCTTAATCTTGCGTCTTTAGTTGGCGTTTCATTGCCACACGACGTTTAAGGAGCGAAAGGCAAATGAAACATTTCATATCAAAATGCTCAATAGGCCGCTCTTTTATTGTTCTCTTCCCCGTCGTTGTAATTTTTTATTTTTTTTCCTTCTTCTGTTTAATGACCCATCGAATGTCCTTTTTTATTTTTCTTGAAAGGATGCGATGTTTTGATTGGGAGAAAAGGTCGTTTTCGAGCCCGGTCGGAACGGCGTTATTTGAGAGTCAAATCGATGGGCCATTCTGCCAAGAAAATAGCCTTGTTTTTTCTTGTTTCTTTTTTTTTGCAGATGGGAAGAACAAGATACTACATCTCTGGCCGATCGAAATCGATAAAGATTTATTGGCTCGATGAGAAGCCAATGCGCTGTGTGTCTTTTCGTATTTTTATTTTTGTTTTGTGTGTACCTTAAGACATTTGTTTAAAAGTGAGAGACGACTTTGTTATCCCGTCGAGAAACCTTTTCGGTCATGTTTTCTTTTTGCAACATTTCTCTCTGTCGAACTTTGCCTCGTTTAAGAGTTATTTTGTTTCTTCTTTTTTTTTTTTTGTCTTCGAAACGAGCGAAATAAAACAAAAAAAGCAGCTGTAACGTAAATGGACAGGTGCGTGTCCGTCAACTGTAAAGACTTTTGGGTAAATACTCATTGAAATATAGGTCGCTCAGCTTATTGCCGCTGCCCTATTTGTAGAACTGAAGGCCCCGGCAGTGCAACGATATTTTGTTTCTACGGAATACTTTCGTTCCCCCTTTTTTTTTTGCTTTTTTGTTAGGCCTATTACCTCTTACCTCCTACAGTGAGAGGAAGGAAGACATTAAAAAAAAAGTTAAGAAAAATTGTAGACGAAAGGCCAAAGAAGGAAAGAATATAAGTGTATGCCAAGAAGATTGGAGAGAGAGAGAGACACCCCCTGAAGTGAAGTCAATAACGGCTGTTAATTGTCTAGAGTCTTTACTTTATTTTTTTTCGTCTTGGAAATAAGAACGGGGTTTTTTAAAAAGAGAACCCCCCTTCTTTTAGCGAACGGACCCATTAACACCCGTCATTTTGTCGGGAAACATTTCTTTTTTCTCGAGCGAAAATGACGGCGATTTGCCACGTCTGTGCTGAAGAAAATGAAGAGGAGAACCGGCCATCCAGCTGATCGCCAGCTGATGCCAAACGATCGGCTATGAAAGGGTTGATTTTTGTTGTTTTTTATTAGAGTGTGCACGCACGTTTTCGGCCGCCACAGAGCGGACGGAATGCCCAGTCAACACAGATGCCTACCCCCCATAGGTATATTATATATATATATGAACGTTTGGCGCTAATGGTTTCTCAACGTCAACTCATCAGCCCCGCGTCCTATTTGCCCGTCTATAACGTTGTTAGAAACAGGCTGGATTAAGAAAATAAGGCTCGGAACACTCGTTAACGGACTCGGATCATCAAAAGAGGCTCAGCCGCCGAAAAAAGAAAATATTTAGAGTTTTATTACGT
The DNA here is from genome assembly GCA_013167095.2 of Daphnia sinensis. Taxonomy (NCBI): domain Eukaryota; kingdom Metazoa; phylum Arthropoda; class Branchiopoda; order Diplostraca; family Daphniidae; genus Daphnia; species Daphnia sinensis. Next base: position 6,646,992 of record CM023197.1, read on the forward strand.
TTGTCTTTTCGCACACTCTTGTTAATTGCCCCAGTTGTTTGCGGCCGGATATCTCTCATCTCCGATTCTATATCACGTAGACGCAGTTGGTCTTGTTTAAATATATACCCGCTGCGATACAGAGAAGAGAAAACAATTTTAAATGTAAAAAAGGTAGTATACATATTTAGAGGCGGGACTATAGTAGGTCTATATGGTTTACATAGTCTACGTTGTATTTTTCTTTTTATTTTGTTGGGGTACTTTTGCGTTGGAATGAAAAGCCTTCGTCAGCCCCACATGTACACGTACACACACACACACAGGCACATAAACATAAACAGATAGATGGTGCACAAGTAGAGAGACAGAATGGAATATAGGAACGACACAAGTATGTACGCACACGCGCGTATTTTATACACAAACAGAAAGAAAAAAATAAAGGGGTAACATAAGAGGCCACATAATGAAGGTAATCATCCATTCTAACTCCCGTTTTTCTTTTTCCGTTCGTTCTCTTTCATCGTTCTCGTCCGTCTCGACTATACAAGTTGCCAGGCACACGATGTCACGACGGACACAATGGCGCTTCCAAGTTTTTTTTTTTTTTTTCTTGTCGGACGGATCGATAATTAATGTCCGCGACGCTCCTTTGTTTTGCCATAGTTGTTTCGTTCCGCTATTTGCTTTTATTTTCTACACTCACTCACGACTTGTGTAATGGATGTGAAATTTCGGTTTGAAAACGAAACGGACGCATTTGGATTTAGGATGGCAGAGGTCAGGTTTTTTTTGTTTTAATTTCAGACGAAGCGCTTTGATGTCGTTCCAAAGTCCTTGCGGTGGCAAGGGGGAAAGGCGGAAAGCCGCCGCTCGGCGTCGGCGGCTCGACAGTGGCGCACATGCGAAAGATGCTGAGACTATATATCCAAGAAGAAAGACGTCGAGCGGCGGATTATGTAGACCAAGACACACCGCGTCTAGTAGCCCGGACGTATTTCGTCTTATATGGACAACCTAATTTGTCATTGTCTGGATGAGAGCCAGTTCCGCCGACAGACGTCGCCCTCTTTTTTTTTTGCGCTCATGCCGGCGACGGGCGTCGCCAGTTTTCTTTTTCGCCCTCAGCCACGTTTTAGATTCTTTTTGCCCGTGTTCTCTGACTCAATCTCGCGCACCGAAGAAAACGGAGAACATCGTCTAATCCGATTAAACAGAGAACTGGCCCCATGATGGATGGGCTTGACGCTGATGAAGAGCTTCTCTCTTTTTCCCTGTTGATTGTGAAACCTCTTTGACTGCCAGCCACTCACGCAGGATATCCTCATTCAAAAAAAAATAATAATAATAATAAAAGCTTGTAAAACATTTTTCCTTTTTGGCTAAAGAAAAACGTCGTTGAAGGGCTGCTGGACGATCATCGTGTGTGCCGTTGAAGCAACAAAGACGCGACAGGGGAATATAATAGGAAACTTCACTCACGCGTCCTTAAATATCTAGACGATTACGTTTCGCTATGTCTGGCTCTCGTGACAAATGCTTAAATTGCCATGTGTGTGTGTGTACGTATAGATCAAGAGAGCACACGAAACAAATGTCTGGGCATTAAGACAACAAAAGGGTATATCGCTATCGTGGCATTGAAAAAAAGAACCTCCGCTTGTGAGTTAGTACATATTCAGCCGTTATTTCAACTTGAAATGGCATGTTTTTATCTTTTACCCAATAAACGTGTCCATTTGATGGATTTTCGGACCCATTAGAGTAGTTATATTGCCAGCTGGGTCATTCTGTTTGAAGCTTCGCCATTTACTTCCCTTTTTTGTTAAAGATTTCTTGTATATGTAGCTACATCAAGAGGGCATATGGGGTCGTCCTTTACCAGCTGGTGGGTACATTTTTTTGTGTACCGTAGCGCGTTCTTTTTCTCATCTCTTTCGATATCTTATCTTTCGCCGGTCAGACTCTAATTAACAGTATATGAGAACGACCGAACACATGGGAGTTGGGCGGCAATTGCGACCTGGCCTGACAAAATACCTTTCATTGGGCCGCAATGGCTCCTCTCACATGACTTCATGAAAGAGGGGTTTTTATTTTCAAAGATATACAACTATGTTTTTGCCTCTAAAAAATATGCTTTTTTTAAATTTCTATTTTTATCTGGTGTTCAATTGAAGAGACATTTGGTTTTTTTTTTCGTTATCTTTCTCGCTTTCTTCTCGTCCCTTTTTTGGCTTGCCCGTCTTGGCCGTCTACTCTCCTTTGCCTCAGGTTCAGGTATATATTCGATAAGACGGGCCATGATTTATTACTGCCTCATTTCCAGAACTATGGGAACAAAGCAGGCTTAGATTAGAATCGCCGTACATCAACCTTCATTGAATTTCTACTTAGAAACGGACCATAACCATGACATAGGCTGATGTGTTGGATCAACACAACGACCAACATGTTTCCTTTTATTTTTCTTTCTCTCTCTCTCCCCTTTTGGAGGGACTTTCGGTCTTGTTTTTTTTTTTTTCAAAAAAAAAGGGAGATGGATCGTTCGTCTACCTTTTTGACTCCGTCCGTTTTTAGACTGGGCAGCCTGGGCGACAGAACATCCCACGCAGGAAAGGCAGTGCGCCAGCAATGCAGCTGCAAGTTGTCGTTTATAATAATGAGCGGCCCAAACTGAAGAGGTTGTTGCCTCGATAATAGCCAATTGACGATTTGACTGCTTCCACTCTTCGAGACTTGTCGCATAATTTTTTTTTTATTTAACGCGGCCGTCTTTTTTCCTCCTTTTATTTTCACTTTTATTTTTTCTTTTAATTTTAGTATTTCTTTTAACGATCTTCCTCCCCCCAGAAAGTCGTTTCAGTTGATGATAAGTACGGCGTTTTGACGATACAAAGTTTTCGCCATCATTGGCCTCCGCTTTTTATTTTTCTGCCTTCGTCTTCGACAAAACGCGATCCATCGGATAGAAAAAAAGGCAACGAACCGCGAACGAGTGTTCCACGGCCCTGGATGGCTGTGAGCCGCGCCGGATCGGCAACACCAACCTCTATCAGCGTATCAAGTACAGCACCATACATCCGTCGCATGTATGTACTGTAAAGCACTCTGCGCTGTCGAAACAGCTGCTATGTTTCGATAAATATGACTGCAGGACCCCACAGAGGATCCCCATACGTCGTCGTAAATATGAAACCCCCCCACCAAACTGAGTGTGGCCGTCCCTTCTAATACCGAATGCCATGCCTCGTTTTGTCGCTTTTATTTTAATGGCATCGGCTAAAGGGGGCGAGAGAACTGACTCCGGGTGTCGTTTCGATATATATGTGTGTGTGTGTGTGTGTGTGTGACGGGCTGATGATGATTACCAGCCAAAGCGGAGACGGAGCGTATTACACGACGTCTTCAGCTGTGCTATCATAGCAGAGGATCAAAAGAACATGGAACAAACAAAATGGATCGTTAAAAGAGTCAAGTCAATATTCTTTCCCCCCCTTTTTTTTAGCTCCAAAGGATTTGTGTGTGTGTGTGGGGATGTACAATGTTTGCTCCGCTGCACACTCTGATACAAATATAGTCTTTCGTTTACTTGATTTGGAGCTTTTACTTTTATGAATCTCATTTCCTCTTTCCGTTCATTCTTCCCTATTTCCTTGACAAAACGAATTTTCAATTTTCAATCGTTCATCGATGAACTGAATTTTTTCTTCGTTTAATCGAACCGTCTCTAATGTTATTTTATCATGGAAAACACGACGAGTTTAACTGGAAATTTCTCTTTGTTCAATGAAATTCTGATTAGATTTGCATCCGGAATTTCGAACGGTTCCGTTAGCCACACGCGGGATTCTTGGCGAGCCGACGACGTTGGAGTGTGAACCGCCACGCGGCCATCCCGAACCGCAGGTGCGCTGGAAGAAAAATGGCCAGCCGATGGACCTTGCCGTTGGACAGCATCGGGATCACTCCGCCAGGTTAGAAAACATTCTTTTATATTTCAAGTTGCATAAGAGAAAAGGCCCACTTTCCAAAAAAAAATTCTCACATTACTCGAACGAAATGCAAGTATCACTACACATTTGAAAGTCTGATGCGCCATCGGTGTTAATAGTATTGTTACGTGATTTAATTATTTCTTTTTTGTTGTTGTCGTTTGTTGTGGTTACTGAGATGGGCGCGTTGTAACTAAACACCGCGCTCCGTGCTGGGTTTCGACTGAAAGTTTGAAGTCCGGATAACTTTGCACCGGATGTGGTCCATATTTGGTTATTCATTTTTTTTTTTTCTCTCTCTCTTGTTTTTTTTATACGAAACGATCCACCTGAGCTTTCTCTTATGTAAAAATCATAGGGAAAAAATAAATGAGAAAGAAAAGGGTTCCCATGGCGTACGAAAAAAAAAAATAGGAAATTCTCTATAATGTTTCACCTATGCGAACCGAAGCTGATGTGTTGGAGCCACAGTTTTTTTTTTAGCTGGCCCTCTATAACACGGAGTCTTTAGATTACATTTTCCTCTTTTCTCAGGGAAATTAATTTGTATGCGGTCATCCGCAGCCACGATTTCTTCTTTCGCGTTATCTCTTATTATTTCGCCCTTTTTCTCCAGACACTATCAAAATGAATTCAAATTTCTTTTTTCTTTTTTTGCTGCTTGTCGTCTCAGTTTGTTCAAACGCGTTATCGAGCAAACACAAAAGAAATCGAAAACAGTTCAGCCAAGAAAGTCGTTCAGTCGACCCGTCGGCACCTTTACACACAAACTCGTTCGTTTTTTTTAAACAGGGAAAACCAGATCCCCAATCTATTTTAGTATGTGTGTACACGCTCGCAAGGCTCCGTCAAAATGACCGTGATCAAACGAAAAAGGAGAACAACACCAAGATACTAATTTCGAACAAATGAAATGCGACCGTCTTTCAAAGTTTTCATTTAGATTACAGACAGAGATTAAAAAAGCGAAAGAAATTCATTAAATAAGTTTATTATAGATGTGTAAAGTACACCAATCAACGTCTTTAACGTAATCACGACTATCATTTCATATCATTTCAGAATTCGGATGGACGAGAGCGGCAATTTGATATTCGCCAAACTGATGTCATCGGACGAGGGACGCTACCAATGCACGGCGCAGAATGTTGTGGCAACGCGGGAGACCGTGGCTGTCCTGTTATCGGTTCACGGTATGTTGATATGCTTTTTTATATGCCCCTCTAGGGCGACATCCGTCTTCCGCCCCTCTTCAGCCAAAAGTTGCTATGAGATTCATCCATCCGTACATTTCTACCGTCTCGGTGTATCGATCCGTCTATTGATCTTTTCCACACACACACACACACACACACATAAAATGCTTGCCTTTCTTCCCTATATCTATCTATATGCCCACCCCCCCCCCCCCACGGATCAAGAAGAAATAGAAGGGTGCGGTGGAAGTGGGGGGGTTCACTTCTAGCGTTCCATGCTCTAGTGGAAGAAATATTGAATGATGTCAGATGAGTCAAATTGGATTCCTCATATTTCAATAATAATAGTAGTGTTCTGTATACCTTTGGTCGGCTCTCTGCCCTCCACCCGTCAGATACTTCTCTGCTAATGCGTACGAGCGGAATTGATGGAGGTCCACGTCAATTCAATCTTTTGAACTCCCCAACTGCGAACGCCGGATGACACTACCGAATGATATTGAATCCCCAGGCTAAAGTAAAAAAAAAAAAAATCAAAAATGCTTCGATTGACGAATCCCCCTTCTCTTTCTTGTTCTGTGCGTAACATTCAAACGTTGTTTGCCATCTCACCCTTTTGATTCATATTTGATTTGTTTTCTTTTGTTATCTTTCTTTGTTCTATTTCTTCTCTCACATCAATCATCGTCACTCATCGTGAATGGCGCATATTTAGTTCGGCCGGTGATACTGCGTCCACCACAGGACACGACGGCTCTACTAGGCGGTGACGTGACGCTCGAATGCGGCGTGACGGGTGATCCGCCGCCGCAGGTCGAGTGGCGCCGGCAGGATGGAGCCAAAATACCGACGGCAGGGTACGGCCAGCTTCCAACGATCAAAGCCGGACTAGTTTGAGGCTCGAGCGTTTGGTGGCATCCGACGCCGGACGATACGTCTGCGAGGTCGAGAACGCCGTGGGATCCAGCTCGGCTTCAGCTCAACTCTCTATCTTAATTCCGGTATGCATATCATTTTGTTAATTAACGAATGTGCCCATCAATCAATGTTTAATTTTTGAATATGTGTTTGCCATCTGCGGAACTACAGCCAACGTGGAACAGTAGCGCTGGACTGAGTAGCAGCGGACAGGCCTTTTTGCCGCGCGAAATCCGCGGCTTCCTGGAACAAAGTATTTTCCTGGACTGCCCCGTGCACGGATCGCCACCGCCTCTCGTCTTTTGGCAGAGGGAAGGACAGGGCCGCGACGGAGGTGCTTCCAACGTCGAACTCTTGACGTCCGACTCGTCCGCTCCCAACGGCAGGTGGAACGTGTTCCGCAATGGAACACTAGTCATCAACCGACTGCGGCGCGAAGACGCTGGCGGCTTGTGGTGCGGTGCCGTCAGCGAGGCGGGCGGCCTGGTGGCTCGCACCCGGCTGGAGATCATCACCGTCTCTGCACCCCCACCGCCCGTCATCGAAGTCGGTCCGGCCAATCAGACTCTGCCGCTTGGCTCACCTGCCTCGCTGGCATGCAGCACGACGGAGCCCGGCAGTCAAAACCTGCCGCTGCGCTGGTGGAAGGATGGCGCCCCGCTGGCCCTGTCTGTCCGCATGACGCAATCCGGTGAGACGGGCACGCTGCGCATTGAGGACCTCCAACCGTCTGACTCCGGAGTCTACACTTGCTGGATCGGAACGGGCGAACGAGCCGCAGCCTGGACGGCCGCGCTCGTCGTGGCCAGTCAGAGCAATTCAAACGTGGCATTTTCACGCAGTCCGAGCGACCCCATGGCTTTGCCCGGCTCGCCTTCGCAGCCGCGTCTGCTTCACAAGTCATCCAACTCGTTGACGGTCGGATGGCAAAGCGGTTCCAGGATGGGAGCCTCGCCTCTGCTCGGCTACACTGTCGAAATATTTAGCAGTGGCGAGTCTGATCAAGACGTTGCACAGAGCTGGACGTGGGCCGGACCGACGGTTCCGATCAAGCGGAGCTGGCGGATAGTCACCCGCCGCCTGAAGGCCGACCAGCTCGTGTTAACAGACTTACAGCCAAGTACCTCTTACGCGGTGCTGGTCAGGGCGGAGAATTCACACGGGCTGTCCCTCCCGAGTCCAGCTTCGCCTTGGTTTACTACTTTGCCATCAGGTGGCTCTAGCGGTGGCATTCAAGATCTGGAGGAAGGCCGGCAACGTCTTTCGTCTTCCCTTGCGTGGCTCCGACTCGAGCCCGTCCGCCCGCTCAACGCCACTGCTGTTCGTTTGAGTTGGCGATGGCTAGATGGCCCTGATGGAAATGAGCCGGCCGAATCGGCTTTCGAAGGGATCCAAATTTGGTACCGGCCCGTCCGCCACTCTGGCGTTGAGGAAGACGAGCTCCATGACAGATCGTCAGCTTCGATGGTGTCTACTTTCCGGATGGTCCCTGTGACCCAACCGGCCGTGTCCAGCGCTACGTACACGCTGACTAATTTGCTACCGTCGACACGCTACCTCTTCTTCCTGGTGCCGTTTTACCGCAACGTCGACGGCCGCCCGTCCAACAGCCAAACTTTGATGACGTTAGAAGCCGGTAAGCGTATTTGTCCTGCACTGTTATTGGACAACTGTGATGTCATTTCATTTTTAAAATACAGCCCCCGAAGGACCTCCGCGAGATTTGATAGTACGCCAGTTGAATTCCAGTAGCTGTTTAGTCAAATGGACGGAGCCATTGCATAACCAACGCAATGGAGTCATAACCGGATATCAAGTAAATTCCTTTTATCATTTGAAAATGCAAATTGCCACAAGTTATTGATTTTTCTATTCTCCTTTTGCGATTCAGATCTACGTGTTTATGGACGATTCGGAAACTTTGTTGGCTAACATGACATTGCCACCGACTCCGACTTCGGTCATCATTGGCAACCTCGTGGCCGGATCGTCTTATGCTATCCGCGCGGCTGCGTGGACTTTGGCCGGTGTAGGACCTGCTTCAGATCCAGCATCCTTCAGCATGGAAGTGCTTAGTTTCCAACAACACCCGCAAGTTCCAGCTGTGCACGACGATTTGGATAGCGATATCGACGATGCCTACACCCACTTTGACACCCGCGGCCGTCTAGCGCCCAGCGGTGGAGTGGCGACCCAAGTGGTGAAAGAAACGTGGTTCATCCTGGCCATCGGTGGGGTCCTCTTGGCCACCCTGTGTCTTCTCGTGGCCGCTTTGGTCATCCGTCGTCGATGGGTGCGCAACAAGGCCATGTCCTCTGTCCAAAAAGTCGAATTGGGAGGTGGAACCGACGGCAATCTGCTCCATAGCGTCTGCACCGGAAGTGCAGGTACCCGCGATCTGCTCTGGTCACGCGGATGGCATTCGAGCACCAACGGTAGCCATCACCCGTCACGATCGGGCACCGTTTCGGCCTCACAGAAAGAGGCCGAATTGGAGGCGCAAGCCTCGCTACTACCCCAGCAGCCGCAACAGTACGGTAGCAGCGGTATAGCTCCGCCAGAGTATGCCGAGCTTCTCAATCAGCACAGTTCTCAGCAACATCAGTCGGATCAGAGTCAACTGAGCCTCAGCTCTTTCCTACCCCGACGCAATAATACGAGCATGATGCTGATGCAGGCCCAGATGCAGGCGCCGCCTTCCGCCTACGCCACGACGACGTTGGTCAATCCGTCGGTGAGGGGACAGCAACTGCACGGCCCTTATTCGGGGAAATCGTCGGGCGATTCGAGCAGCGGTAGTTACGTTGTTGAACATCAGGATCGAAACGGCTGCGGCAGTAGGAACAGCAACAACAACAGCCATCACAGTCGCAAGAATAGCAACGGATTCTTGTCCAACGGCACTGGCCATCAGCAGCAGCGGATGCCCAACTGGGTAGAGCTGTTGCCTCCTCCGCCGAGACATCCGCCTCCGCCTAGTCCGGCACCGAATAGCGATCGCTCCGCGTCCACTTCCAAAGATGTAAATATTAAATTAAACGTTTCCATCATTTTTTCTAATGCCATAATATTCAAATTTCAAATGATGCAGGGGTCTCTTCCACTTCCGACGTCTATCAAACCTTCGTTGAAATTCAGTTCCGCCAATCCCAGTCCGGCACTGTCGAAGCGCAGCGCTCCGGTTGGATCGACATCGAGCACGTTCAAACCTCCCTCGCCGATGTATCATGGCGGTGTCGATGAGGAGACGGTGCCAAACCGCAATCAGATGTCCCGCAACGCGCGGAACAAGCTCACCAAATCGCCAGCGCAGAGATCCGCAGGATGCCACACAGAAACGGAACATCCATCCTCGAAGGGATATCCGGATTCTGGATCCGAGCGTCATTTTACTCAGGGCAGCTACACGGCGCCGATGAATTATCAATCGAATCCGCTGGAGAACATCACGACCGAGTGGGACGATGAGGTGGACGACTACAGCCGGAGCATCAGCTGCGGCAACGGGGAGGATTACAGTCAAGGCGAAGACAGCCATTCGGATGGCGACGACGTGGCCTCTTCTGTTTACGACAACAGTCCCGTCGTGTACCGGCCGCCTTGCGGGAAACCGCCGTCGCAGGCGGCCGCTCCTCTGCCTCGTCGGAAACAATTGACTTTGACTTGATGTGGTGCTGGGCATCCGGTCTACTAGTCAGCGCTGCGGGAATCTTTGCTACAATAATAACAAGTATACCAGAGATTATGTCGCCTCCTGTCCGATATCATGGGACTATACATTTGAAACTAATTTTGTTTTTATCTAACTTGATATTATGAATTCGATGAATTTTGTCGGTCCCTCTCTCTTTATCATTGTTCAGTTGCGTGACACGGATATAATTGTGCTCGAAAAAATGCGGCGGAGTGAAAATAATAAATAATGAATATAAGTGAATAATAATAAGCATAAAATAGGAAAGAAAAAAATGCTAAATGCCGCTGGTCTGTGATAATACCATCAACATTTTTTCTTTCAACTTCATTTGTCATCCGTCTATTTGGATATCCCCTTGCAAGCCAATGTTTTCTATGGGGGCACTTGACCAGGAAGCTATACTACGCCCCCCGATGTCTCCATTTCGTTTTTGTTAGCATCCAGCCGAACTTCCTAAAACAAACGCATCTAAGGAGAGACGGGAAAAAAAGTCCATCGGCGCACCCCATTGGCCATACAAGCACAGCACATATCTCACCCCACATTTTGAGCTCATGCCACTCGATAGGTTTACATAGAAAACCCACGTCGCCACATGAATGTTTGTGTCAAAATTAAGTGTATATTTTCATTCATTATTATCATTTTTCTTGTGTGCTGTTCATACGTGTACAGCAATGTTCCTGTGTTCAACTGGTTCCAATCATAAGTCTTGCGTGTTATTTTACATCATTGGATATGGATCTATACGTTGGATGTCGTAACGTTTCTTGTTTTGTTTTTTTCATCACAAAACTACAAATGAATGTAGTATATATATACATATATATATATTTGCAGTATACCTGTATTATTTTCTTCCCTGTCTGAATACCGATTCATTGTCACTCGTATTTCCTGCCAACGGAGAATACAAACTATGGCCCCGAAATCGAACTTATGTTCAACTTCACTACGTGCCCATTATCTGATTATAGGGTGGCAGTCATTCCTGAATGAAGGCAGCTGCAATGTTTTGGCTAATTTTTTGGACAGGACGTGCGAGGAAAAGATTCCAACGCGTTGCATGCATTTGCTTGATTCAATTAAATAAACTAAACGGGAGTTGAAAATTTCAAAACTTAGGATGCGCTGGATAGTGGAGCTTATACTAGTAAACGGTAAATTACGACGCTGGAATGCAGCTTGTTTTATTGCTATCTCTTGCTTATTGCGAATCTTTAGCTACTCATTTTATACACGATTAATTAATGTGTTTCGTAGATAGAAAACTATACAACCATAAAAATGTTACAACCATAACATCAGTTACCCGCTTATCCTGGAGGCAATGCCACAACGGAAATGCGAATTTACTCTGGTCATATAACTTTTGCATGGAGAAAATCTGACCCATTCCCAGGCTCATAACGTAGCGGGACATACAGCTATACCAATCGAGTAAAGACCCCGAAAGACCCAATACAATGCCCGCAAAGACTTCTTATGTTGCTCCTATAAACATTATAGCGACAACAATATATTTGGCGTACATAGACCTAGTTAAATATACAAACACACGTGCGTAAGAAATTTAATGACGATATAAATACACGATCGTATACACGTTTTTTCATAAATAAGAAGACAGCTATAACATAAGAAGTTCTGCTTGTGCTCAAAAGATGGTGCGTGTTCGTGATTGAAAAGGGCATTTCAAAAGCTAGCATGAATTTTGAAAACAAACTTTGGGGAAACGAAGAGTTTTGAGATGTTGAGATTGGACAAGTTAGAGCGCAGTGAGGCGATAAGCCACAGACGGGGTCATTTAAATAACTCGGAAGGCCAGTTTCCGCAGACAACCAGCCTCACCTTAAAAAAAAAGGGAAAGAAAGAAGAAACACAAAAAAATCCAATGATGAACTCTTCTCGGGAATGAATGAGCCCTTTGCTCGGCCATTCCGACATCCATCATGAAACAAACAACGTCTTTGTGAAACCTCTGAGTTTTCCTTCTTCACGATAGAACAGAGGGGCTGAAATGGCGTGGATCGCAGTTGGCGTCTAAAAGTCCTTTTTATTTTTCTTCCATCTCTATGTACCAATGTAATGCGATCCATTTTCTGTTCTCACCCGAAGCCAAAGTACGCGCTATGAATAGCGGCAATGTCGGCAGTGACAGCAACAAGCGTTCGAAACAATCAGCTGTTTGTTTGAGCTGTTATGCATCTGCGATGGAGTTGTACGAAACAGAGAAAGGGCCTTGGACGCGAAGAGAGTGCCACTGCATGTCTAGAGATCAAAGGTTCTTTGGGCTTGGAATGCTGCCGTTCAGCCCTTCTGTCCCTTCAAATCGTTTCCACATGTGCCGGCTTGTTCATTCTCGCGTATTTTCCCTTCTTTCTTCTGTACAGGCCTTCGACACGCAAGACTCACCGAATTCACCCTGACGGGAGCTGTTGGCTGTTTGGTAAAAAGCAGCAGCAGCCACGACCATAAGTCACCATCACCAGTGCGTAGCCGACATTGAGCAATCATCAGGCAAGTGCTTCCAAACAATCCGAAGACAAAGGTCGCAGTGCGGCGTGCCAGAGTATAGACAGTTCTCGCTAAATCCACAACTTCCCTCCTCCCCATAGTCTGGTTTCCCTCTTTGACTATGTAAGTAACGCATCCCTATATGTTCGAAATATATCCTCCCCTGTTTCGCTTAGAATAACTTAAAGTGCAAGACAAATAGTGTATAGCAGAACTGGCCCTTGGTCACGTTTGGGTCTGAATGAAACAAGACACAGCTCGAATTGTTTCTTCAAAATTATGAAACTGTCAGAGAGTTAATTTTACTCTCTTTCGCGGAGGGAGTCTGGAAGAGGTCGTGGCCTTTTTCTAAGTCTCCACCTGTTCCCTGCTTGGGTCGAAACCGGAAAGCATTTCTCTTGGTCGCGCACAGAGCATTCTCAGCATCTACACATCTAGAGTGCCTGGAACAATTTTCTTGAAATACGTTACAGTTTTAAACAGCGAATGGGTATTGATGCTGGGAATCGGAGAACCAGCAATGATGGGAACTGATAGCATGATCATGTGCATTTTCTTTCATCACCTTACCTTAAATCGTGCAGAAAACACGGACGTAAAACAAGAAGGAATAAAGCAAAAAACGAAAGGCACAGCGATTTCAGCAAATTAAATTGTTTTGTTTGGAATTAATGGAAATCAGCCAATTAGATAAGTTGTAAAAATAAAAGTTAAAGTTGCAACGACGTGCAATGCAAACCCAGAAAACCAATAGCGTGATGCAGAAATGCCGGACGTGAATCTTTTGTATAAAATGCGGAAAATAAAAACAAAGCCGAAATAAAACAAAGGTCGTAAATTATGTTTTTCTTCACCCATGTTTTACGAGCTTGTCTTGTTCCCTTTTATTCCGGAAAGCGGCAGCCAAAAATTAAAAAGAAAAAGGTTGGTGAAGAATTATTTAAAGCGGCTTGAGGTGTATTCATCATATCCGATCCCACTTGCGTGTCGACTGCAAAACCAGTCGCTCTTTATACTAGACGTGTGTCCCTCAGCTCGAGTTATATTTATTCATTGGTCGGATAAAGTCAGAAAGTTAAAGTTAAAAATGCATGGCTTGTTTTTGTTGAAATCCATAACCGTGGTCGCCATGTCAATGTGCTTTGGCAACTCCACGTCTCACGTTTCACCTTGTTCTTTTCACTATTTTCTATTTCGGTCAATCCATCACGCACGAGCAAGTGCAATCTGTAACAGATCGTAGCCTTTGGGCTTTGAAATGAAACTATTTGTATACACGAGACATATGCAAAACGTCAACCGAAGAAACACCGTGAAGGTTGGGACAGGCACATGAACTGCATAACAAACTCCGTCATATCTGTCCTTTTCTCGTATCTGCTAACGTTTGTCTCGCCTTATGCTTTCGTCCAGAAAATTCAGTGAGAATATATATAAAAGGTGTGTCGCCTACCATTTCTCACCAGTAGTTATGCTTCTTTGCCACCCAGATGGTCGCGGCAACAGAGATTTGAAGAGGGGGTTAGAGTTAGAGTTAAAAAAACTTGAGCAGCCATTGACAGCCACAGACTTGCACGGCTGCGTGTGTGTTCTATCTCTAGTGGACTTGTTTTCCTCCATCGTTTTCTATTACTAAAAACTAGCGAGACACTAACCAAAAGATGGAGAGAGATGGAAACATAGATATAGTCTACAAAAAAAAACAAAAAGGGAATCGATTTGTTGACTGCCAGGATCGCAGCTGTATAATATACACAGCACAGCCTCGGTCTCCACGCTCTTTCCTTTGACAGACTTGAACGCACATCTTCGTTGTCGTGTTGTCTTCTTCTAATTGATGTCGATTTTCATTTTTGAACCCCCCCTTAAGACGAGAGTCAAAAAGAAGAAGAAGAATGATTTGAAGCGACTCCTCCCCAAGTTCAACTTTGTATGCGAGTCTTCAAAGAAATGAAAAGAGAAGAAAACCCCCTTTGGAAAAAATGTTTTCTGAAAATGGAGCCACTTGACCCGCGTCAGACACTCTCTGGTGAAACTCCTTCCAACAAGTTTCCATACTAAAGCACTCATGTCGATCCTCAAGAACATGTACTTGTCCAGGATCTCAACCTCCTGAAACTTTGGACAACGCTATAGAATGAGCACAAACGGACTGCTGGTAAATAGTGAAACCATAACAATCGTTCGTATCTCTAAACATATACGAAATCCAAGTTTCTTAATTTTCTAGCTGGGACGAATAACCGTAGCGAGTCGGTAGTCGGTGACATGGGCCAACACGGCTGTATAGCAACGCTCACCGCTGTCGACCGATCCATCACTTCAATCGCGGCATATTTCCAGCAGCTAGTCGAACATTGAAATGCAATATATACGAGCACACACAGTGGTGATGAAATGGTGAGAAGAAAATGCTTAGAATTGGGAAATTCATCTGTTTTTCACAGTCACCTCCCTCTTTTTTCTTCTCCTCCCTTTTTAACGTTCATATTGCCTCCTGTTTTTTATGGTATAAAATATAGCAAACTATCAGCTGTTGCTATACATGACTTTGACTAATGAGTCTATCGGCCGGCGTCGCCACCACCGAGTCATTAACAGTTGGCACACACATCGAAGATTTGGAAAGAGCCAAAAGAAACTGGAAGTCCCAAAAAAAAGATGTAGGAGGGATGGAATACTTGTCACCGTTCCATCAAATGGTTGATTGTTCCTCGCACCGTCAGGACACTTATCGCCCTATCGGATAACCTTTCCGCTAGATGTGCACCGAAGCCGGACGAACGGAAAAACATGGAACTGACACTTTGCTGCTAGACTGGCCAGTTGAATGTGAAATTCTTTTCTTTTTTTTTTACGGGAGAAGTAAGAGAAAGAAAACACGAAATATTTTCGACGATTTCCCGTCACTTAGCAAGTTCATTTGACTCTTTTTGTTTTTTAATGTTCGCTTTACTAGGAGAAAGAGATGACGGCCAGCATCAAAACGGTTTCGCCTTTCCAAGTGGTGCTATAGAAAAGTCATCGAGCATAGACTGGCACAACTTTGAAAGAAAAAAAAAGGGACGCTTAGGGCGGTCATCTGCAATTAGCATCGGCGCTGCTATTCGCTGGAACGTTTCGTGTTTTTAAACAGCCTCATAAACTACCGACTCGACAGTCAACGCTTCTTTATATTCGGATTATACTAACTCTTTCTTTTTTCTAGCGTTTTTTTTTCCATCGGAATTGGGTCTACACCGGACGTCAGACTTTAGTGATCGATAATGTCGACTAGAAAAACCGATTAACGGGACGCAAATGTTTGTTTCATTCCTCCCGCAGGGATCGACGGCGGAATGATGGAGGGCAGCCAACCCGAAAGAGAAGAAGAAGAAAGTATAATAAAAAAAATAAAGGGAAAACCTTGATGAGTTTGACCCGAGTTGATTAACAACTGGCGTGATCCACGGCGTTCCCTCTTTAAAAAAAAGCATATGTGTAATGTATGCATACAAGGCCGCCGCGTGCTGATTGCAATGACGTCTTCCATTATCATCTGACGCCTTCTACATCCAAACTTTCTTTTTTTTTAATATCTATTTATTTTTCTTATTGCCTACGTAATAACAACAATCGTCCGGGGGGGGGAGGTTTATTCATGGACAATGAGCCCTGCGGACAGTCAATCTCTACTACACCGTTCGATTCCAAAAAGGCCCCGTGATAATAATCGATGGAAATCGATTCGGCGCTTGTCTCCAATGAGGGTCTAATCTAAAGCCGAGGCCCGACAGTCATTTATTACAGTCGCAAAGGGTCTTCGTGAATGCCTCCACTCGAGCATTACCAACAGCCGGCAGCAATCCAATAAACTTCAAAAGGTTCGATACAAATCTATACGATATTCGGTAGAAAAACTCATACACCCTCATCCCTTTGTCCAAATTTAAATAAATAAATTGTTAAGCATTCCGCTGCAAATGAAAAAGGAAATATTTTTGGGTCGAATAGCGCAGTTTGTTACGTTCGACAGTCTTCGTTGAGATATGTGTCGACAAGTGAACGAACACAAAAATGCAAGTACGTATAGTTAGCAGAGTACGAACAACATTGCAGCTCGGAATGCTCTTCGTCTTGGGGTCTTTTTTTTTTTGGACGTTCCAGCAATAGCAGCAAAGCGCCACCTCGGAAACGGATGGAACACGGAGGCAGTCCATTAAGAGGGGGGCGCTTGCGTCGGTTTCTCGTCGTCATGGCAACACCCTTCAGCGCAAAGAAGAACCGAAAAACCTTGCAACCACAGAGCCGAAAGTTTCTGTGCGCCTTCAGTCTGTTGTTGGTGCTGGAACGAAGAAGTACTCTTGTTTGGCTAGCTCTCGTTTCTTCGTCGCCGCTCTGTTTATTTCGTTTTTGTTGTTGGTGGACTTTGGAACAACCATTTCTCCGATAATCGGTTATCGTCTGTACGCGGGCAGACATGAACGGCCATTTGAACGTGAATTAACTGCGTTTTGGCCGGCACATAGTTATAGTGTTGTCGCCCTTTGAACTTGTCGTTTTCGTTTGTCACACTGGAAGTGATATAGTGCCAATAGATATTTCAAAAAGGAAATACAACCAAAAAGGAAAACCCAATGCGACGGACTGCAAACACGGCGTCGGGCTGGCTCACTCGGCTGGTTCTGACCGCCGCCCTTCTTCTCTCGGAATACGCCGCCGCTAATGGTACGAATAAAAAAACAACAACAACAACACATATCTCCCTCTATATTTACACGCGCATTATGCATATTAGTAGATTTCTCTTTTTTTTTCTTCTTCTTCTTCTTCTTCTTTGTGGGCATGTTTCTTTTTCGTGATAAATGATCCCGAAACCGTTATCGATCGTTTAAGGCTTGTTTGCGTCTTGTGCGCCACACGGTTCAGCATCGCCGGGGGCAGGGTGTCTCCGTACATGCTGGAACACGGCCAGCCTATCGTCTATATCGGGTACTTGTGAACAGAATATTCTGCTGTTGAAGTGGATGGAACTGGGCTCTCTTTTTTAGCATGAACGGCAATTCGACATCAGTGCCGCCACCGCCGCCCTTCCCACCGTTGCCGACATCGCGTGAAACAAGCGGCGGGAATAATAATACGGGAAAAGGCATTAAAAACAAACCCGACTGTCACTGCGACTATCTTTTAAAACAAAAATAAAGCCCTGCCACGCCTCTTTGATTTCTAGTACATCGTCCATCTGCTTTTTTATTCTTAGCGAACCGTTTTTCACGTTCTCTTGTCGTGTAAGCGAATGAACAAGGTGTCTCCCCCCGGTGCGCAATGGAGCAGATGGCCATAGGGGAAGACGGAATTTTCGATGGTTATAGGGAATTGACGTATTCAATGAAGAAGAGCCAAGCGTAGCGGTTGGAATCGACATCGTTGGAACGTGTCAGTTTCGTATAACGGGGCAGGGGTCGGCTGTTTTTCATAGCCACCCATCATTTTCTAAGCAAAAAAAGAAATGCTACAAAAGATTGTGTGACTTGGAACAAATGGGATTCCTCGGGATGATGCCTGCCACTTAACTCTGTTTCTCTTTCATTTTTACATCTTCCCTCCCCCCTAGAGAGGGTAGGGAGGTTCTTATTTTTCTATTTTATTTCTTTTTTTCTTTAACTTGATTGACCTTTGGGGGGGGGGGGAGAGCAATCGCAGCAGAGGGCTCACCTGTCCAAAACTGAAGAGACAAGCCAAAGAGGGTGACAGCTCCGTTCGTTTCTCTTTTTCTATTTGAATTTTTTTTTTCGTTTTATTTATTTATGTTTTTTTCAGAGTTGTATTTTGTCAAAGAGCAACGGTGTGCTTGGATCAATTCAACTCCGATCACGACACGCTTCTAAAACGCAACGATCCGTCACAACTTGTCGGCGTATCGCTAGACTTGAAATTATTGTTTTCGACAATCTTCTCCAGTGCTTTTTTTTTTTTTTGGAACAACTACCAGCATCAAACAGTATTTTTTTTCTCTCTCTCTTTGGTCCTCATTTTACGACTATCCAAGTTCCAAATAAAAATGTCAAAACGCCTAGAAGGCTACTGGGAAAAACAATTTGTTCGGCTAGCTCTCTTGCCGACTAGATCCGATTGCAATTCTCTCGTTGTGTACGGTGTTTTATTTCGTAGAAGTGAAGGAAAAAAAAAAACTAACCAACCATAGAACGACGAGAAATGTGTGTGTGTTCTTCCGATTGGCAACACAACACCCGTCTGTGCGCTGGTCCTTATTTTTTTCTTGATTTAAAAAAAAAAGGAAAAGGAAGAGAGTGCTTTCCCTTGTAATTTTTCTCTATAAATATAAGAGACGGCCTAGACCAGCTGTTCAATTGCTGTCGTAAAATTCTTTTGGTCATAGGGAAAAAGTTACAACAACAAAAAAATGTATACATAAAGAGAAGAAGAAGAAGAAAACGCTTCTCTTTTGAGCATCTTATAGTGTGTACACCTTGTGATTTATGATTCAAATGACTTTGGAGCCAGCGGGTCCACCCACAACGGACTTGCGCTCTGGTAAACACACAGCACTCCGAATACCTGAGGGGAGGTTGTTGTACGTACGTGGATATGCGACGTCTCGTATGACACATAGTCTGACGGGCTTGGTCTGTTTCTCTTTTTCTGTGAATTTTGATCGATATTAGGTCGCATGGAACTGTCGGAACTCTTGCGGAAACCTGGCGGAAAGTGGGTAAAGAGGGTCTGAGCCATCTGCTCAACCTCACACAATAAACCAGTAACAACACGGGGGGTGGGAGACGGACGCAAAAAAGAAAATACCTCGTCCAGCAAGTCATCGAGCCCGCCGGGTTCTGAAAAGAATTTGAAGAATAAAGAAAATTGTAGAGCGCTCGTTTTCAATAAGTATTACGGTTAAAAAAAGAAGAAAGAAAAACAAGCGAGTATGTTTGTGCTGCTATATACGCCCGTCCAGCGGGCAGATTGAACACAGGGATAGAAGAGCTCATTAGACTTTAACTCGACCGTCCGTGGGCGTGTACACGACGTCTTACGACTACCACCATTATCTTTTTGTTCGTGTTATTCTTTTCGCTGAGGCGCGTGTTGCATTTAACTTCGGGGAGTCTTGCCTTCAGTCTGACGACCTAAATCAGCACGCGGCAGAAACAGCAACGCGCAGCAACCACACGACCTGAATGCAAGGTGGAACCGATTGGGACCTGTTCGTGTTATCTCTCGTTCTTTTCTCGCCGTAGCAGCTTCACTAAAGAGTGGAAACGCACACGGACAATGAGACGTTGAGACAGCGCATTAGACACGCATCATTGTACCTCACAGAAATGAAAGAGAAGCTTATCGCTTGTCGCCTTCATCTCGATAGCTAGACTCGGCTAGAAAAAAAAATTATCTTTTTACGTTGGCTGCTGTCGAGAAAATCAACCGGTCAAGAAAGTGTTAAGTTATTTTGTGTTTTTTCCAGTTTTCATTTTCTTAAAATATTCCGACGGCCATATTTGGGAGTGGCCAGCGCCTCTTTGACGATTCAAACCCTTTTTAAATATATTCGATTTTGAAAAACAAAAACAAAGATCGTGATTAATAGAAAAAGACTCGTACGCAGACAAACTGACTACACATCCATTGTATCAAAATTGAAAATGATGATGGATGTTAAAAGCACCCAAACGACTTCACTGCTTCTTTTTTTCTTTTTAAAATAGCACAATAATCGCACAGTTGCACACACGCCCTGAAACAGTTGGCAACGTTCACCTTAATCCGCAAGACAACAGCTGAGAAAATGTTCTTATCGCTGTTTTCGAACGCGTGAATTTAAAAAAGGAGAAAATGGCGGATAATGATGAGACGCATTCTTCGAATGACGTGCACCTCAACATCCCCTTTAACCGCTTCAAGTGTCTGAGAGAGAGAAACACCTCTCGAGGAATTACACACAAAAAAAGAAATGGTTGCGCGGCTTGATTCTCTAAGATAAAGAAGAAGAAAAAAACGCTTGTACCGAGAGTTTTAAAAAAATTGCTGATGGTAGTGATGTGGCACTCTTTTTTTTTTATCTAGTTCCTTGTTCGCGTTCCACTCGTTCCTCTTGCATAAGTTTAACACTTGGCTTTTTTTTTCTTGAATACTTTTCTCGCGTTTTGATTTTTTTCCAAGAGATTCCTTATAAGGGAATGAAATAGGCAGCGCCCTTCAGGTATATGAACAGTGTGATCCATGGTGATTTGACAACTTCAAGCCGGTAGCGTTGCAACACGGACCGTGTGGTGCGTGCTAGATCTATTTTATCATTCTCTCCAGCCATTCTCTCCTTCCCTCTCTCAATTTCTTATTTTTTTTTTGTCTTATATTGATGATGCTCTTCTATCCAACTCATAACAATCATCATCAAAGTAATAAAAGAAAGGGACGAAGCGTGTGTGCGTGATGGCTCACCTTTTAGTTTTTCTTTCGGGTCGCGCCGAGAGAAGAGGGGGGAAGAAGAAACACGGAAATAGTGTCGCCCTTCTCTCTAGTCTTCATTTATGAACGTCATCCCTATTCTTTCTCAAATGCACGGAGCTTTAGTGTACGTATAGGCTAAACAAAAAGGTTTGTTCTTTGGGGCGCTGATAATCATCAGCTGGAAAACAAAAAAGCGGAGGGGGGAACCAGTTGAGCAAGACACACACGAAAGGCGAGAGTTTTCTATATAGTCGTAGATATAGGCTATTACTATTTTAGATATACCTGTGGGTGGGCATCAGTTTGGCCTCTCTTGTCCATATATGCGTAGCTGGAGGAACCCTATGATTAGCATTCATCAGGCAAACACATCTTTCTCGAGATCCTGCGCGCCAACACCCTTCCACTGGCCGTTGATTCGATTCATTATGAACGTTTTCTCTCTCTCTCTTTCTCTATGCCCGAAACGCGTTTGGATGGCCCCGAATCGATAAAAAAAAAACGACAACGCCTCGAGATCATTATCGTGTAAGCTCGTTTTGGCGGACGCCTGTTTCCTCCGCCATGATCGATCGCCATTCTTTGCAATTTAACTACTGCCTTTCGGCGCCGCTTGCGCCTAACTCTGTTGCGTCATTTGAACATACGTGCTATGTGTGTGTGCGTAGTACGACTGTGCATAGTAATGCAAGACGTGGCAAAGCACAGGGGGGAAATCAATAGGTAAACAAATGACTGTGGATATGCCCTTTGGGTTTCTATTGCGTCTCTCTCTCTCTGCGGAACAAAACTCGAGGAGAACTTTCATCCGGCTCGAGGTAGTACCTCCTCACTCTATAACGCCTTGCATATTTCAACACATTCAATCCGAAGGAGAATTGAGCCAAAAAGAGAGAGAGAAAAACGAGAAAGAGAGAGAGAGGGGAGAAAGAAGGAAGTAAGAGGGGATGGACCAAAGAGAGCTAGGAATCCCTCTGATGGAGATGGATGGGAAATGGGGTGCGCAGCAGCAGCAGCATAACGTTAACTGAAGAAGAAGTTTGAAAAAAAGGGGGAGAAAAATAAAAATAAGAAGAAGATCTTTGAAAAAAAGAACGAACTCTCGTGAGCCAGTCGACGTTCATTTCCTCCGGCATTCCTTCTCTTCTCAAATAATTTTTTTTTTCCTGTTTCTTCCATGTCTTCGATTCTTAGCTTCACTTTCGTCTCTTTTCTTTTTCTCGTTGTTTTTTTTTTATTTTTATTTTGCTACACTGCGAACGGCTAGCCGCTAGTCATTGTGTTAAGAACCAGTATAAATATCCATACTACGCACACATAGAAAAAAGGGATGGCCAGCAGAGTTCTTGCTGCATCAATGTGTTCCAGCTACTTTCTCGTTTTCTTTTTAGACTTTCTTCTTTCACCCTTACCCACCCATGATGTGTGTATATATATATACATACAGAATATATTTATATATATATATATAAACAAACCGAATGTGTGTTCCAGAGAGAAACCCATCAAAACAAGGCCTACAGCGAAGATGAACGCAAAGAAAGAAACGCGAAGAAAAATGTCTCGGTTTCTTTTTGGCTTCGGTTGTGGGTTCTTCTTCTTTGTTTCTCAAATAAATAATATTTTAAAGTCGACTTAAGAAAGAAAGAGAAAGAAAGTCAAAGAGGAGAAGGGACGAGTGAATTTTTGTATGTCTTATGAATGCCGGCCGTTGTTCCAGACGATCGGTTAGCGTACAAGCCACTTCCTAGTTCCTGTTTATTGCCCGACTTCATCCATGTCGACGACCAGAAATCGTCCCCAGTTGGCTGTCTCGTGTCGTCCGTGACGACGCCATCCAGCTCGGCATCACAAGATAAACATGTCTCTCGTAAAGGTCCTTGCGGATGGCCAAGAATGCTGCCGGCGCCGCCTTCCACTCACTACACTCTTTTTTTCTTTTTCGTTCTCTCTTGTTCGCATTCTCTTTTCCATACACAGCCAAAAGAAAAAACGACAAGTAAGCTTTTTATCGTTCCAAAAAGAAAAAAATTCTATTTGGGAGTGAAAAAGTCCTGCTTTTTCTTCGATGGGCCGTCCAACACTTGACAGTTTTTTGTGCGTTGTGTGTTTCGGCTCTCCGGTTTACCTCTCTTCACTCTTCTACACGTCTTTTCCATATCTTAGTTTATTTTATTTTTTGCTGGCACCGCTTGAATAATAAAATACGTACCCGCCCTGCTACTCTTGATGGTTCTCGCCGCCAATTGTTTGCCCTTTAGAAGAACCAATATTATGCAAAAAAGAAGAAGGAAAAAACAAAAAAGAACGAAGAAAATAAAGCGTGTTTTAAAAAATGATGGAGAGAAGAGAAAAAAAAAACATCGATGGAAAACGCCCAACCTTCGTTCCTCTTTTTTTTCTCTACCTCCCGATGTATTTAAAGTAAAAAAAGAAATGCCATCCATCAAAGTTTGAGCACGGAGTAAAAAGCCAAGACGAGTTATTTTATTTCGGGACTTGTCTAGTCAACGTGCTCATGTTTGTTGTTGGCGTCTTTGACGGACGAGTTAAAGAAGATGGGGGAGGGGAGAGAAATGAGCAGGGTCCGTCCGCACGGCCAGTTGGTGGGTGGAAAAACAAGGCCAGCGTCTCTCTCTCGTCTGTTAGCGAACCACCCAACTAGCGTTGCGCGTCGTGTCTCATGGCATCACGACCAGCACACACATGTTCGTGTACTCACACACAGTTTTTAGGAAAAAAAAAAGCAAAAAGAAAAAAAAATATGTTGGGGGTTAGTGTACCAACTGTTGGTCTCATTCATTGCCAGGGCACATCTACACCACGTAAGCTCGTAATGTGAGAGAAAATACTAGAAGACTTTAACAAACAAAAAATGGGCTGTTGATGTGACGGGGACTCTGTGACAGCAACATGCATCGAAAAACAGAGAGAAATCGATGGAAACGAAAGTACAAGTCGAGGCATCAATCACGTAATGCAGCAGGAATAACATCACCCCTATGAAGGGAAAGATTGGAGTAGTACGTATATAATGTCATCATCGATGTGACAACAGGAGAATCACGTTGAAAAACAGCTCCATTTCATCCCCCCCTGGTTCTCTTTTATTTTTCTTTACATCCGCCGGCCGTGTCCGTCAGCAATCTGGGGGCGTGCGTGTGTCACCAACGCCCCCCCTTCTCCTTTCGTCCCCCCTCTTTTTTTTTGTAAATACGTCGCCACGGAACTGTCAGAGCCATGTGAACGCAACTGCTGACTTGAAATCAATGCCGACAAACAACAATGAGCGCTCATGCATCAGACGTGAGGATGTAAGACCCCCAATCTCCTTCCCTGTTCTTTTTTATCCCTTTTTATTTTCCTGATTCTATTTATGGATGGTGGACAATAATAACAAGCGTGTGTGTGTTATATTCAATGAATTGACACGCACAGCCCGAACCGATAGATTCGTCAGACAGACTCCCCAAAATGCAAATGCAGCGGAAATGGGGCCCATATCGCATCCACATCTCTCTATCATCGAACCCGGCTCCCCCCCTCTTCTCAGCTTTTCGGACCCACGCCAGCGTTTCGCTCGCCCTGAAGTCAGGAAAAGAGACGTTTCGCATTACCATCATATCCCCCTCTTTTTTCTGTGACTTTTGGATGACTCTTTTTTGAACGTTTGCCTTGAAAAACGTCGAATTCCAAACGTCGCACGCGCCGCAACCATCGCATCCAGCAGGTCGTGTGTGTGCTCATTGATCTGATTGATTTGCCCACCCCTCGTCTCTTAGATATAGACAACTGATGTGAAACACAGAAAGGAATATCCCGTCTATTATTGACGGATATCCCCCTTCAAAATGGATGTATTCAACCGTGCAGTGTGTGTGTGTGTGTGTATGTGTGTTTTTATTTGCTCTGTCTGTACTCATCCAGCATTGCAGCTGCTTATATCATACCCCCTCACTCGTCTTGTTGCCAATCCTCCTCTTTTATTCGGTACATCCACGTCGTAGGGTATGTACGGGCAAAATATCAGGGGGGAGTCTCTGTGTGAGCGTTCGATAGAGAGAGACTGTCTTTGTCAGTTGATATGTTCTTTGTTCTCAGCTGTACAGTTATACACCGGATAACTTATAGGTAATGCGTAGTGCACCGGGCCACAAGGTTCACCTATTGAAATCTGGCCAAATTTTTTCAATACAAGTTCCAATACATGTCTATATCTAAGCGCACAAAATAAAAAAACACAGGGGGTAGTGGAGGAGGAGACTTAACAATAAGAGGGAGTACAATAAAAGAAATATCGAGAGGCTACATGATTGTAGTATGGATCGAGTAAAGAAAGAAAAAAAAGAGGGTGGATATCGAAACTCTTTGTCGTTGACACCTGGCCATAGGTTTATATCCGCAAGTTCCAGTAGCTCTCATTGTTCCTCTTTATCTAAAACTTTGTCCACAACCATAGGCACTTTTACTGTTGTTCTACCATATCGTTTGTATCCAGAAATGAAGACCAATCCGTCCTATTGTCTTCATCACGTGGCTTTTATTTTCTGGTGGGGAGTGTCTCATTTAAAATGTGTACTTGTTTGATGCTGACGGGATAGCGTCTCTCGAGTGGGGAGTTTTTACCTCTAAACTGTAGCATTTTCTATTAGGGTTCCTACACCGTTGGGAATTTTTTATTTCGTTTTTATTATCCGGTTCCATTAGGATGTCCCATGGCGGCCAGCAGTTCGTTTTTATCCCGAATATATGTCAGATGGGGGGGAGGTTTTAAAAGAGCGAGAAAAACGTGCAGTTGCGCACACAAACGGAGAGCCTCCGCTCGACGTCATCCAGCCGCAAGAGAAAAAGACTCTTGGTCCCCTAAGTAAAAAATAAAAGAAATTGAGGGGTGGGCAGACAATAGATGGAAACAAAAACGCTTGTTTGCTCGGCTGATTCAACTGATATTTCATTCACTCTCTTCTCTCTCTCTTTTTTTTTTCTGTGTGCTGTGTATCTGTTTTTGTCTATCTGGCCAGGGAGAGATCATATCAGCAGCGTCATCTGTCCAATAAAATTTATATGCGAGCCTAGATGTGTGTATATATATATGCGGTGGTGTTGAATATGGCGAGGGAGTGTCACACATCCGTTCCAGACGCGACAATTTACGAGCCATTAAAAACCTTTTTTTTTTCTCTTATCTGCTGAATCGAAAACAAGCGAGGCACAGTCAAAGTGAAAAGAACCGGTGTGAAATCGCTTCAAAAGATCGGCCATCTGATCGAAATCATCACTTTGATTTCCTAATATATGCCTTATTCGCCCATATGTGCTGGAAAGGGGAAAACAAAAATGGCAAGATAAGAAAGGCATGGGTCAATATTTCACAAGTATATCATTGACATCCACCTTCTTTTCTAAAAAAAAGGGACGAATTTATTTGCATAGCGCCCAAATAGCAAACAGTTCATCGATTGGAAATGCAAATCACCTATTGATGGAAGTTTGAGAGGCCAGGGGGGGCTTTCTCCTTTGTGTGCCATATCTGCAATGGCTCAAAAAGATGTGGAGGTATAGACGTAAATGAAAATAGGGAAACACAATAGGGACTTGTATTTCCTATTTCTATCACTTGGGCCAGCATCTGTGACCATTGATTTACAACAAGTCAACAGGATGATTCCAAAAATGATTTATTTCTCTTTTGTTTTGTTTTTTTTCTCCTCGGTTGGGCTATTTTCTATAGGTGGTAAACCGCCACGGATCACGGAACATCCGTCGGACGTGACCGTCCTTCGCCACGACCCGGCGACATTGCAATGCTCAGCAGATGGATATCCGACGCCGGTCATCGAGTGGTACCGAGACGGCGAATTCATCATCAGTTCCAACAACAGCGCCAGTTCCACTGCACCGACGGCTTCCTCTCGCATCCTGCTACCGGGCGGCGCCCTCTTCTTCTTGCGGGTCGTTCACAGCCGCAAAGAAAACGACGCCGGAGTCTACTGGTGTTTGGCACGGAATTCGCAAGGAGTGGCCCGTTCACGCAACGCTACGCTCACCATCGCACGTAAGTGAACGTCCATCGCTTTTCTTACATAATAGCCGTCCTTCTTTAATGATGACGAAAGATATAGTCACGAATTTGTGTTTCATCCGAACGCTGGCGACAGCTTTGAAGAAAAAACAAAATAATAGTGTGCCACTAATATAGTTCTAGCTGTGTCTATTATTATTGCCGGCTCATCTTCGCCAGTTGTTCGCCTGTCTATTTCGGAAGACCGACTGTTTCGAGACACTTCCGCCGTCGCTCTCAAAAACCTAAACATTCCTGGCCCCCAAGTCTTTGCCTCTTTTTTAAACGATGCGTATCCCTAAAAAGAATGGGGGGAGCCGAAAATCGGTGAACGCTGCCGCCTTTCTTTTTTTTTGCGCCGACACACAAACAACAACACGTCCTCAGCTTATTGTCATTGCAAGCGGCCTTTTGTTTTCGTTATTCTCCGATGCCTTTAACGTCCCCGCTCTCCGCTTCAGATACACACATTGTCTTATATAGTTGGCCCTGTTTTTATTCGGCCGAGGCTATATCACTTTAGAAACATAGAACCCCCCCCAGAAAAAAAAAAACGATGACGCGCCTTTGCCGCACTAGTTGCCAGCTTGTCACCAATCTGCCGTTGTGTGTGTGTGTGTCTAACGCCGATGTGTGTAAAGTCATAACAAACGAAAAACCCTCAAACGAGCCGATTCCCACACGCTTCGGAAAACAAAAAGTCACGACTGTCATGAATCTTGTCTCGTTTTTTTGTTTTGAGGGGGGAGGTAGACGAGTTTACTGTGTAAAAATCTATTTCAAATTATTTAATTTTTTTTTTACTTGGCTTGGAGCGGTCAATAGACTCTGGTTAGCGGTTGACATTTTTCGTTTGCCATTCCGTTAGCCGCATTTTGGATTTGGTAACGGTGTTTTTCATTATGACTGGAGTAGGAAAAAAAGAAAGAATACAAATGCCATTTAAAATGATTACGAGCAAGTGACTACTCAAGCCATACAAAAAAAAAATAGGAAAAAGAGCGTTAAAAAAAAATCCTGTGGCCTCAATTGTCGAAACCTCCTGTTCTTTTTCCTCTTTAATGTCTTCGTTTTCCATTATGCTGGCCATGTTCAATGAGTTGACGACCGGAAATAACTCATCTAGTCACTGGCATTTGACTTGTTTAAAGAAGAAGGAGAAACATGTAATTGAAATGAAAACGGGCTGACGGATAACCATGGGCTCTAATCACGCCAATGAGATCAAGGCAACAACGTCAAACGCTATACATCCTTCTCACCGACGTCACCACACAGCAAAAACGTGTTGTTTTTAAATTGCGTAAATAATAAGACAGCTTGTCTCGGCATTATTGAACTGGTCACAAGCTGCAACCAGACGGAGTGCGACAAGAGCGAATGAAGAAGGTCTTGGGCTTTTTTTATTTTTAGTGCCTTTCTTTTGTGTGTATGTGTAGGGGGGACTTCGATATGGGGGTCTACTTGACGTAGGATAGGTCGATGAAGAGCAGCTGCCGGTCTCCATCACAACGTGGGGTGGAAGAGGTAAAAATGTATATAGCTCTCTCTAGCGAATTTATCCCTCATTAAGAGCTATTTAATGACATCGGCGGTCGGTCGATGTCGGTCATCGGCGTTGATAGTGACTTATAATAGACATATCTTTGTGGCTCGGATGTGGCGCGGCTATATGTACTATACGTTTTTATATTGTCATTTAGATATCGTGCCGTATGTTGGCCACATCCACCATCTGCGTGGGGTTGGATGGTCGGTGTTATACTTTGTTACAGAGGCAATTCATTTTTTTTTTTCCTTCTCAGTTTTCTTCTTTTTCCTCTCTGGGGTTTTTTTGCTGTTAAAGTGGGTGTTGGCTAGGCGACAATTTGAGGCCCAGGGAATTGTGAATTGGCGTTAGGTTCACTCTACGGTTCTCAAACCTAATTCAATATCGTTCTCCCCCACTCTCTCTCTCCCACCTCTGTCATTTTCCAAAAGGCAGCAGACCCCCTGTAATCCTGCATCGCTGCATAATAGAAGGGCCAGCCTATATTGCCAAAGCGGAAACACGCTTCATGAATATTTCAAGTCTTGACGACGCCTCCGCGTGTCTGTATGTGTGGCTGAATGAAGCGAAGGGTCTTTTTTTTCCTGCCCCCATTGTTTGACAAACACCCTCCTCCCCTTCGTTCCAGCAAAATCTCGTCATTCTCCATCGTCTTATGTACACTACCCCCAAGTATTTTTCACCCAAATTTTGCTGAGATTTTCCTTGCGTCATAAAAAAAAAAAGAATACGATGAAGGGAGTCTTAAGAGCAGGGTGTAGGAAGAAGGAAAAAAAAAAACGATTGAATTTCACTAGTAGATTGATCCACCTTCCCCACTGTCGGATGTTGGTATAAGTGCCGCTGTTTGAAATAGACCCACGGCGCTCTGTTTCCGCATCCCAAATGCTAGGCTCCCAAGAATAAGAACGAGAAAAGAAAAAGGGCAGAATAAGAATAGAAAATAAAATCAATACGATTGTCTGTTATAAGTTCACCCTATATCGAATTTCGAGCAGCATCAAAGCATCGGCTTAGGGGGTAGTGCCCCGTTCGACTGCGGACCTTCACACAATGAACTTGTGTGACACTTTTTCTTTTTTTCCCTACACTCTCGTTGCGCCGTCTTGAGCAACAATAATAAAATAATAAAATCAAGGGGCCTCTTGTAGTACCACCGGTCTGACATGCCAGCCACATCTAACAGCCCTTATTTTCTATGGCTCTGTCAATAGTGTCTCCTTGGCGTTATTTTTCATCGCCTGAAAAAAATGGTTCAAAAAATAATAGAGGCCAGTGGGGGAGGTTTCTCCCTCAAAAACAACATTTCCTCCGGTTGCTTGTGTTAGCATAAAAATCCAACAGTAAACTCAAGTTTGTGAAAAGAAAAATGTTTTCGAAGCGACACCCTTCGATCGGCTGTTGATCCCCCCACGCCATCGACAACTACCAAAAGATTCCCAAACTCCCCATGACTTGAGAACTGCTGTTTATACTTCTATATATTCAACTATATATTCACGCCACCATCCATAGGGCCGGGTCAAGTAAAAAATAAAATATGATAAGAAACTGAAGCTTTGAGGAATAGACAAAAGCAAGAAAGGGATCGCCGTTTGAATCTGTATCACGCATTTGAGCTAGCCGCATATGGTGCTGGCTGGGCTATTGAGAGCTGCGCAATCGCGATCTTTGAACCGAGGAACAGAATTCTTTGCCTCCCCCACTGTGTCCTCGTTGGACCCACCTTTTATTGATAACTGTGCCCGACGGTCTTGTCGATCCTCTGCTGCTATTCGTCATCGTGTATGTCCTGTTTTTGGGAGGGTCCCTTCAATTGACTCGCAATTGGATCAATACGCGCACAACTTCGATCTCCAGTTTATACTGTTTGACTGTATAAAACAATACGAATAGCATTTGAATTTTAAGAAATGTTGAAAACGCAGTTGTCGCAAACGTGGAATGAACAACATTCTTTCAAAGAGAATTTTTTTTTTGTGTTACCTCTCCGATTGGAATCTTTCCAGTCGTTCTAGATTGGATGGCTTAGATCGTCGACATGCTCTGTTTTTTCTTTCTTCCATGGAACGATTCGCAGAGTAATGAAATCCCAAAGCTTTTCAGGTCAATCTGGAGTTTATCGATCGTCCTCATCTTTCCGGCTCGCATTCCCTCTTCTACATGTATTATATACATGCTGCGTTCTTGTGCTATATACAAACCAACCAATAGTCCAGAAATGTACATGTATCGCAATGCTGGGACGATTTCAAGTCATCGCTAGTTGGATAAGAGAAGACCTTTTCTCCCAGTTTGCTAGTCCATCCGTGTTTTTCTTTCTTGTTCCGTCTTTTTTTAAATTTTTTTCACGTTCCGCTCTGTCAAACCCGCGTTGTTTTTTGTTTTTTTCTTCTTCACGTTCCATCCCGTTCTGCCGACCCGAGCGGATCAATCTCCCAAGCTCAACAAACGGGCCACTCACGCACAGACACATAGATATCCGTCATCAGCTTCTGGCGTTGTATCACTCCAGTTCAAACTGAAAACGAAAAATCTCCATTTCCTTTTTCGAGACGATCCAAAGTTTCTTCAAAACAAACATATCCATCTCCCTTTGCTCGCATCTTCACACTCTTGGGCGTTGGTAGCTGTGTGAGGAACGAAAGAAGAAATGGCCGACCCGTATCCGATTGCGTTCATCGCCTTCGGTCACCCAACTCTCTTTCGTCAGAAACGTCAGCCTTGGATTGCTTTTTAATCGATTCAGCTCGATAAGATTGAGGTCGCAATGTTGACGGTTTTTTTTTTGAACCGTTTGGTTGAACCTCCATCTTACCCGATGACTTTGCATACTCCACATTTTTGCGATTCATTTCCAATCATTGCCGTTTTTATCTCAGGACATTTTTTTTGTTTGAGCTGTCGTCGCCTTTCCAGATCTAATTGACTCGCCAGTGAAAGGCAAAGATAATTGCCTTCGTCTTTCTCTGGGGTTCGCTGCGGTTCGCTGTTTAACGCTTAGAATGAAGAGTCTCACAAAAGTCACAATGCTCACACTGTGCGGACTATAATTGACTTTTCCTTTCTTCTCCCGTTTTCTTTTATTTTTTTCGACCTTGTCTGCTTTCTTCTTACGTCCGTGCAATCAGGCAAAATGCCATCACGGGTCGTTACACGAAGCAGGCAACTGTAACACTCCGTCGAGGCATTCGCAGTTCAAAGAAAAATAGACGGAACTCATCACGGCTAGTTGGGCACAACAGCGGGAGGTCAGTCCCCTCCAGATTTATGTTGCTAGATTTATAGGACGGACAGGGCAGTTGTTTCAAATGAAATATCTTACGTGATGATCCACGTCGTTGACGGCTTATTGTCGTGACTGGCGGAAAATAAAACAAAAAAAAGGACGAACGAAATAAATAGATAAAGAATTCGGTAGGGCGATGATGGACTCACGGCCCATGTGGCGGGTAGCCACACCACCCACTTAGGAAAAAAGCCTGTTAGACTAGGTCCAGTCGTCAACTTATGTTTTCGTTTTTATGATTTGGTTGCTGGGAAGCCGGTTATGCGACGAATCAGTTTCACGAGCTTCATTTTTTTTTAGAAGGGACTGTTCTACGAATGTCTGTTTAAAAAAAAAGCCAAAGTTTATCACGCTCCAATCCCGCCCGGTTCAAGACACCACCAGAAACTGGTAATGAACCCAGCACTCTATATCAAAAATCGTGAAAACAAATACCATTTGCGTGTCTGGCACCGTTTTTTCTAACGAAATCCATTTTTGACGTCAACCATCTTAAACAGAAAACATACGAAATTTGCATGCTTTATTAGATGACTGCTTTTTATGGTTCCAGCTCAGTCTCTTAAAATATGCAGAACAATATCACGGTATACCGACTGCTCGACTCGTTGCTGATAAGTCTTTCCCTATATATATTTGGTTTGTGTGTGTACATGTACTTTATAAACCAAAAGAAAAAAAAATATATAAAGTGGGGGGCCAGTCAAGAGAAAGGAAGATAACCACGGCTCATTGATTTCACACCACGACCCGCCTCTCGCAGACGTTGCGGCTTTTATGTTTTGTCTCTTTCACATTCCGCTATTGTCAGCTCGTCTTCGAGTAACTCGGCCGCAATCTGGAAGCATCCAGTCACGCGCCTTTGTGTCTTCTTTGGCCCTGTGCGTCCCTTTCATGCCAGAAAACAAAACAAAAACAGATTCTTTCGACGCTTTAGTCGATTGTTCATCTCTTTTTGGGCATCTCCCCGCCTTCCGCCGCTTATTCACGATGCTTCCTTATTGCACGCACGGGGTCCAGATGCTTGGCCTGAAAATAAATCGGTAGCAGAAAGACGAAGAGTTGAGAAGAAAATGAAATAGAGAAACGAGGAAAAGGCACGAAGATTCAAAAAGATGGAAGAAGAAATTTAAAAAAACAAATCATGCCAACTTGATTGATTCGGCCGTCCTATTGATGATTATTCAAATTCAGTTCGCACCGGGATAGGACACAGCTGGGGGTGACTCCAGATCGCAAAGGGTGTTCCATCATTCCGGGGGAATTTAATTCAAGGAATTAACAGCAAAAGAAATATTTAAAAAATATATTATTCCTTTAATATTCCAGCTGCGGCACAGACACACACTAAAAAAAGAAAAGAAAAGAAATGGAAGGTATGTGGCAGTGGACTGGTGCACCATCGTGTGAGCTGACTGCTGCTGAGAAGTTGCCGTGCAAGAAGGTGGTAGCAATCAGCGGCAGCTAGCATGGTCGGTCGCTTTCTTTGTGATTAGCAGTAGGGGGCCCGTAACGAAATGATCATTTTCCCCTTCATTTTCTTTCTTCTATATATTCTCAGCTTTTTTTTTCTTTCCTCTTTTCTCCTCTTCCCCCTTTTTTATTCGGCTTTTAAAAGAAGTTTGAAAAAGGGGAAAATAAATGAGAAAATTTTTTATTTGTAACCGCCCGACTGCTGGCTTCCCCTCATTTTCTTCTGCACGATCCTCTCAATGCGTTTATGGTTGCGCGCTTTGGTTCGTACGCCAGAGCCAATCTAATTATAGTCCGGCAGCAGTTTCCTGTCTACTGATTATCGCAGTCAGCCGTGCCGTTATTGGTACAAACCGATTCACAGTAAACGACACCTTAAATTGATTCAATTACGCTCCGCTTTCCATTGCGACCGAAATTCAACTGGGCAGCGGAACACGGCGGTTAGTTTTACATCGCAAGTGGAAATTTCCATTTTGAAAAGGAAAAATAGAGCGCTTAGCGTGTTAACCGATGCGTGTATGATGTCATTTAAGGGAAGGTCGTATCTTGGATTGCCACATTGACGCTGCGGTAGGTCTTAAGGCATCATTTCCTCTCTCTCTCTCTCTCTCTCTCACTCTTTAAAGAAAAAAAGAATATATCCTTTTCGCCAGCAACTTGTCGGCAAGATGACGCATTGGAAGCCTCGCTGGATGTTTACCAATTTGCTTTGAGAAGAGAGGAACAGCCCAGGCAGCTAGATGGTCTTTTAATGGCTGATACATTATAAAGAGGACCCAGTTTCCCCTCTCCCGCTCTCGGTCAACACGGCCCAAATGGTTAATGCGTCTCGGTCTTTTGAGACCGCGTGTAGCAACGCATTAAAACCGTGTGTGAAAAGGCATGATTCAAGTGTCAACTGCTATAAGGCGCGGCCCCCAAAATGGACTGCACGAAAACTGCGTTTGAATGTGTCAACACATTTTTTTTATTCAAATGTTAACATCGCGGCTGACTAAATTTTTTTCCCCCAACAGTAGATGAACGCACTGAAACGTTTCCCAAACTTTTTTTTTCTTTTTGAGAAAAAACCCTGCGGCAGGCAAATGTTTTAAATAGACCGGATGCTGAAGAACTTTCTTCTTGCCTTTTGAGTCAATGAAAAGAAAAAAAAATCTAACATCAACGCTTCTGGATGACGTGGACAATGTCCAACAGACACAATGAATTACGCAAACAATTTGCACGCTCAATCCTTATGCTTGCTTTCGATCTTCCCTTTTCCAGTAAGATTTACCGCCGACCAACGAACTTGTCGTGTGACAAATAACCGGATATTCGAGTGAACTGATTCTGACCTTTTGGTTCTCTAAAACCATTCGTCTCTTTCCGCCCATAGCACGCGCTTTTATACCTTTCTGTAGCAACCAAACCATCCAAAAAAGTTTAAGGACCGCAAGAGAGGGGGGCCACTGTCCTTTCCATTCGTGTAATCCAGATGTTTTGCCCGTTAGCTGTTGAAAGTAGCAGTCGGCCTTTACTTAAAATTTGGGTAGATGACTCTTTGCTGGGCGTGCTGACCTTTTTACCATTAGCTTCCTCTCTTCACAAAAGACAATTGTCGCAATTGAAGAAAGTACAGTCGTCTTTTTATTATATCATTCGAAAATTGAAATGATTGCTGCCCCATTCCGATTTTCTTTTTCTTGGAGTTGTTCTCTTACGACTTCCGGCACGTGCGGTTTTGCTTTATTTTTTTATTATTCTTCAACGTTCTTTAAGGCGATGGTCTTCTTGCCAATGCCCGTTTACCTGTCCTTTTCGGAAATCATCTCCAGCAGAGCAAAAAGAACAAAGAACATTTGCTGCTCGTAACTGACCCTCTAAAAACCCATTCCGTGCCACACGATTATCTAAAAAATTCGTGGATATCTTTTATCGATTCAATTAAAGAACCCCTATCAGGTTGAGTGGGATGTAACGTAACGATTGGCTACCTAGAATCTGTTATCCCTATCGGCCGGATCGGGGCAGACTGCCCAAATACCGAGACACGTCTATGTTGTCTTATCATTTCCTGTTTAGCGCAATTGGGAGCTCTCTTCGTGCGAGTCGCTTCATACAGCCAACCAGGCGAGCCATAGGCATCGACTGAAGGAGATGTGTATGTACCCTATTCTTCAAAAAAATGCGCATCGCGTGTATGTTTCGGTGACACACGCACACACCTCTCGTGACGCAACATTAGAACGCCTTCTTCCTACGCTCTTCATCTAGAGGGTCTCTCTCTCAGAAGTCGATAGTTACCGCCCACTCGTTGCGACTTTTGTTGACATTTTCTTAGCTGCTGCCGAAGACAAACAGTAGCAATAGCTATTGCCTTTAAGTGTGTGTGTATACACACACACACGCATGTACAGGTTATATTTATAACTGGCCGTGTGTATGTGTATACGGGTGGATGTAGAAGACAGCCGGCCTTTAATGCTCCCCTAGAAGGAGGACTGCTAGTATATATCTTGTCAAGTGGCATTAGCTATACTCCCTTCCAATAATTTATTTTTATCCCCTTCCTCCAGCTTCTCTTTAACTCGATCCTTTTTTTATTTATTCTTTTTCTGGAGGGTTACATGCAATGAAAAAGCAAGCCAAGGGCGGCTCCTGATGCCCAGCAGGAGCGCCACCACACTTTATAATGTAGAAGCACGATCTTTAATTCCCTTCTGCTTCTGTTTTTTCTTTCTATTGTACGTTTAAGTAATGAATCAAAGTATGCAATCACACGAAAAAAGAAAAATTCAAATGAAAGGTTGAATATCTGTCGACAGCAAAAAAAAATATCAATCAAACAAAAGCGAAATGACTAGCTGTCAACACCATTTGAAACACACCGCTAGCGTGAAACTGTTTTTTAATGCAGACGGCGACGTCTATGACGAATAGGAGAGATGGATCAGTACAACTCATTATTTTCTTTTGTGTTTGTGTGTTTTTTTTTTTCTCACGATCCCTTTCAATGATGTTGCTGATGGAACAAAACTGACCTCTATGCAGATTTACAAACCGAGTTCAGGACGATCCCTCAACCCGTGCAAGGCATCGCCGGTGATTCGGTCGTCCTAGAATGCGAGCCTCCTCGCGGACATCCAGAGCCACAAATCCGCTGGAAGAAAAACGGACAATCGCTGGAGCTCGACTTGGATCTCGGTGTTGATTCTGACCGGTACGTAAACGATTTGCTTCTCTTTAGATGTACGCGTGTTTAAACGCAAACAAAGCCAATATACAGGCGTATGCATATTATATAAGCCTAAATGTTTAATATTTTCTATTGTCTTTGTTTATTTGTTTTACTTTCACGTTTACCGTTCGGCGTCATCCATCGAATCAAAAAGGATCCGAGTGGAGGAGAACGGCAACTTAGTCATCACCAAATTGGCGGCCAGCGATCAAGGACGATATGTTTGCGTTGCCCAAAACTCAGTCGGCATCCGCGAGACTTCGCCAGTTTTGTTGACAGTCAACGGTAAGAGACTTGCATCAAAGTTCATCAAGTGCGCCTTTTCTTTAGCTTTTGTGTAGCCTTTTTGCCTGTCGATGTTTGTCTTGGCCCCCTCTCACTTATGATGAAAGATAACCAAACCAACTGGCTCATTCTTCGAGGAAAGACAACACACACACACACACGAAGCGGGGTGATCTCGTTTCACCGTCAAAATGTGTGGCGGGCCGGAGCATTCTTTGAGCCGAAATGGGCCGAACTTTTAGGAGGGCGAAGGAAGATTCCCCTGGCACTCTTCCTTTTATCTCTTCTGAGAAGCGATGCCGACATTGCCACCGCCCGTCGCTGCGTTCCAAAGATAAAAACTAAACAAGACAAACACATACACACAAGCTGAAAAGCCCACGCATCCTCCGTAGATCCCCTAATATCCAACGCGTCCAACAACAACCAACACCCCCTCGCGCTAAACAAAACTAATAGAACAAAACAAACTTTGAGTACGTTAACACTTTTAGGGCCCAATACGCAGCCACTCTGAATAACAAGGGCCAAAAAGGGCAAAAGCTCGTTTACATGTAGCCAAAGATAAATCATTCGATTTTTTGAAGCACTTTCCAATTTGGTGCTCATGCTCGTACCTCATTTGAGTAGCTGGGAGGTTTTCGATTTCCGATCAGATTTTGGAAGCATAACAGTAGGAGAAACATGGAAATGATATGCTAAGAAACAAAGATGCATGGGGCTCACCTATAACGTTGGATCCATTTCACTTCGTATGAAAAACAATGTTGATGTTGTTAGTGTAGGAAAACAGAACAGAAATTGTGTAGGAGAAGAAACATATCATGAATTTTTAATGGGGAACTTGAGGTGCGGCCGATATATTCAAAATTCAAATGACTACAAAAAGAGAGGATCAAGCTCATTCCCACGTCCAAGCTGGCCAACAGCATGTTCACGTGAATACATGTTTATGTGAGCAGGGCCTGTGAATAATGAGCTGATTGGAAGGCTCCCGCTCGCGCTTACCTCTGATTATTCAAATGATGAGCAGCCATGATAAGACAAACAAACGCAAAAGAAAAAATCTTTGAATGATTTTCATTACCCGTTCTTTCTTCATCGCTGCCATTTGAATCACAAATGATTGCGGACAAACGAAACTATCAAATTAGTAATAACGTAGGCTAGCACATTAGCATACAACATCTTATCTTTTTTTTTGGGGGGGGGGGCGTTTACTACCCACAACTTTAAAAAAAAAAAGTTAACGTCACGTGTTAAACTTTATTGATTGAATTTTTGTTTTTCTCTTTCGTTTAGTTCGCCCGGGAGTCATTCGCCCACCTCAAGACATCACAGCGCTAGTCGGCAGTGACGTCAATTTCGAATGCGGAGTGACAGGTGATCCGACTCCCGTCGTAACCTGGCGACGGGTGGACGGATCTCCCATGCCTGCCAACGGACGAACCAGGCCTGTTGACCACAACAAATCTGGACTAGTTTCCGTTCTACGAATCGAGCGCATCAGCGCTTCAGACAGCGGCCGCTATCTGTGCAACGTTGAAAATTCATTAGGGTCGAGTTCTGCGTGGGCGCAATTGACCGTTCTCGTACCACCTACCTGGGATTTCGGTTCCAGTGCTGGTGGAAATAATCAGCCTAATAACTCTCCTTTGCCGAAGGAAGCGAGAGCTCACGCCGGCCAGACGTTCACGTTGGATTGCCCAGCCGACGGCTCACCGAAACCGCTCATCTTCTGGAGCAGGGAAGGACGAGCCCAACCCTATTTCGCCAATGCCGCTGACGCAGATTCGCAATCAAGGTGGAGCGTCTTAAGCAACGGCACTTTGGTGATCCGCGATGTGCGCAGGGAGGACGCGTCTGCGTTATGGTGCGCCGCGGTCAACGAAGCCGGAAGTTTAATGGCTCGTACGAGATTGGAAGTCATCTCAATTTCGAAACCACCTCCGGTTGTCATTGAAGTTGGCCCAGCCAACCAGACGCTTCCAACTAAATCACCGGCCTCGCTACCTTGCCAAGCAGAAGGCCAGCCAGTCAAATGGACGAAAGATGGCCGACCGCTCAACGTCAGTTTGGCGATGGAAACGTTCAATAACGGTGGATCGCAGGGATCGCATCCCTCGCGCATCAGCCTCTCTGATTCTGGTTTATTGATGATTGAGGACTTGCAGCTAAGCGACGCGGGAACGTACACATGCGAGGTCGGCGAGGACGATCAATTTGCCGCCTGGACAGCGACCCTGGCTGTTGCGAGTCCCACTAATCCGAACGTGGTTTTCTATCGCAGTCCTAGCGATCCAATGGCTCTACCGGGATCGCCTTCCCAGCCTCGTCTTCTTCAAAAGACGTCCACTAGTTTGACGATTGGATGGCAAAGCGGATCGAGAATGGGAGCATCAACGCTTCTCGGCTACACCATCGAAGTTTTCAATTCAGCCGAGGACGATTACGATGGCGAATCCGCTCGTCCCAGGCCAGGCAGTTGGACGTGGACCGGGCCTTTCGTTCAAGTGAAACGATCTTGGCGGATTGTCACGCGTGGTTTGAAAGCAGACCAGTTCACTTTGAATGATCTTCAGCCGGCGACGTCTTACACTTTCCTAGTACGAGCTGAGAATAACCACGGGCTTTCGCTTCCCAGTCCCGTATCTCCCTGGTTCACGACGCTACCCGCAATAAAGCACAGCGGACAAGGACAATGGCAATCAGCAGCTGAATTGGAGGATGTCCGGCTACGGCTTTCCGCCCCACGGCTTCGTTTGGATCAAGCTCGCTCTCTCAATTCGACGAGTGTTCGTCTATCTTGGCAATTATTAGATGGCGATAGCGACACGACCCTCGATGCTGTTCACATATGGTACCGCCGAGCAGAGACCAATAATGATTCCGACGATGATGAAACTTTGAATGAAGAAGTTGTCATTCCCATGAGCCGGATCATGTCTGCAAACCATCTAGGATCGTTCTCTCACACGCTGGGTGCATTATCGCCGTACACGCGATACGTTTTCTTCCTAGTTCCCTCATTTCGTAACGTCCTCGGACAACCATCGAACAGCAAAATGGAACGCACCATGGAAGCAGGTAACAAAAACGATAACAAAACATGTCGTCCATTGACTTGTCTGTAACTATCGGATGTGGTTCTTCAATTTTTTTTATTGTTATTATTTTTAGTACCAGCCGGCCCACCTTTGAATCTGGCTGTCAGACAATTGAACGCCACAAGTGTATTGGTTCAGTGGTTACCACCACCCATTGCCTTACGGAATGGCAACATTACTTCCTATCAGGTGCGTAGTTCGCCGTAAGGCACACTCGGAATTCCGCTTAATAGTTCACCTTTCATTTTACACGAACTGACGAGTTGTTATCTCCACCTCAACAGATAAGCGTGGCTTTGGACGGCACGAATCCCAGAACATTGTTAGCAAATCTGACTATCCCAGCCTTACCGACGTCTGTTGTGATTGGAGGACTGAACACGAATACAGATTATTCGATTCAAGCGGCTGCATGGACGCTGATGGGACTGGGACCGACAAGTCCACCCGTAGTCTATCGAATGGAACCCGTGATTTCATCTTCGGCCACTAATGTTCGATCAGGTTCATCTCCTTCACTGGCCAAACCATCGGACGATGAGAATTCGATGGGTGGATCAGATTCAGCTCCGCAGGGAGTAACACAGGTGGTGCAAGAAACCTGGTTCATTCTCCTGCTCGGTGGAATATTATTGGCGATTCTTTGTCTGCTGGTGGCCGCACTTCTTGTGCGTCGCAACCTGGCCAAAAAGAAAGCATTGTCTGCCTTGAGTAAGTCCGACCCCATCGTCGACGCAAGCTGTCATGGAATGGTTGGCGGAGTAGCTGGAACGGTCCGTGGCCGTGAAGCTTTCTGGTCTCGCGGCTGGTCGACATCCATTGGAAACGGCAAAGAAATGGATGCCCAGGCAACGCT
Organism: Daphnia sinensis; assembly: GCA_013167095.2. Classification (NCBI taxonomy): domain Eukaryota; kingdom Metazoa; phylum Arthropoda; class Branchiopoda; order Diplostraca; family Daphniidae; genus Daphnia; species Daphnia sinensis. The sequence continues at coordinate 6,687,585 of CM023197.1, forward strand.
ATTACCTCACGGTGTAGGAACGACCGCCATCATGAACCGCTCTTTGGTCCCTCCGCCGGAGTATGCCGAGCTTCTTGGTCACGGTGCCAATCAAGATCAATCGCAACATCAACATCCGGGACAGTTGAGTCTCAGTTCTTTTTTGCCGAGACGCAACCCCAACGTCCAGCAACCCCACCCAGCAGCGTACGCGACAACGACTTTGGTTGCCCACCGCAACAACGCCAGCAACAGTCCACAGCACTGCATCAATCACGATCCTTACGCAGCTTCGTGTTCTGCCTTTTCCGCATCGGATTCGAGTGGATACACTACCGACGAACTCGGCGATCGTTGCCGACGTCCGTACCCCTCTGGAATCAGCTCTAAAAGCCGACAGAGCAACGGCAGTAACGGTGTTAAGCCATTGCCCAACCTGGGCGAGTTACTTCCACCTCCGCCACGTCATCCGCCACCCATCAACCCTTCGCAGGGTGTATTTGATCGGCAAAACAGTGAGGTATTGCAAATCAGACCATACATTTTTTGCCCACGTACAAATTCATTGAGATTTGCTTTCTTTGTTTCATTTAAAGGCATTGGCCAATCATTTAGCTATGAAGAACGCGTCGCTGAATGGACCTTTACCGGTCCACTCGTCACCAGCATTGTCCAAGAGAAATGTCATATCGAATGCGGCAATGAACGGACAAGGAGCGAATCAAACAAGACGATCTTCAAGCTCCCCGTTGGCTGGTGGTGCTAGCCAACACAGCGCAACTGGCTCTCACGGTTCGCATTACACGCCCGATCACTACCAACCTGTCGGTGGCCAGCAATATCTACCGGAGCAAAACGATGACGTAAGCGACTGTGAAAGCAACGAGTACGCTTACGCTTATCATAACCCTATAGAGA